>JAJMAW010000015.1:0-177471 GCA_030565085.1 Sugiyamaella pinicola | reverse complement strand
TGCCCAGACCCGTAGCTCCGCTTCGCGGAGAGACGCTGGCGTCGCTGGCCATGCTGGGTTCCGAGATAGCTTAGGCCGGGTAACCCACCTCTACTTCTACTGCTACTACGCAAATTTCAGGCCACTATGAGCTCCCAGCCCTCCGCGAAGCGGAGCTACGGGTCTGGGCAGAGCCCAGCCGCCGGAGGCGACAGCGACAGCGGCAGCGACAACGGCAGCGACCTGGATCTGGATCCGAAACCGCTGCCGCCTGGGCGGTAGCAGGATCGAGACTGAAAGTTTAGCTCAAACGCTAGCTGACAGACTGCTCGGCTACGGCTATGGGCTGGCTCGCTTCGCGAGGTGCCTGAAATGCCTCCGGCGGCCGGGCTCTGCCCGGACCCGTTGTGCTCGCTCCGCGAGCCAGGGAGCGTGTCCGGTCGTCAGTGGACATAGTAGAGTAGGGTAGGCGCTCCGAGTAACCTCCGCGAAGCGGAGGACAACGGGTCTGGGCAGAGCCCAGCCGCCGGAGGCAGAGACCGGGCCGGGTAGAAAACCTCTGTCAAACATTGTTTTCGGAACGCTTGGCGCTCGTATAATGTTACAGTTCATTCAGCATATTCACGTATTCAATTGGCTTGCAATACCTGTCTCTTGTTACCACTATTCTTATACTCCACGTATAGAACACGTATAATGTACCCCTGAATTTTTCATTTTTCAGTGTTAACGTTACCCTACTTATATCTTATTTTTGTTCTCCCAATCTGCTTGAGCTTGAGCTTGAGCTTGAGCTTGTCGCACGGCTGTATCGATGCTTGATTATTGATTTATCTGTGCTTCGGGCAGCCAGCCAGCCGCTTAATCTGCCGCCTATCTAGATAACATTATGCATATACAAGTTATCGAAACCAGCTGATAATTAGAAAAATACTATCGACTAATAAACTTGAAACAGACAAGAACAGAGAAGAAGGAAGAACAAAAAAGGAAAGGAACAAGGAAAAGAAGATGAATGAAATAGCTCCATCACTACTGGACTTTGCTAGAGAAATACTTTGTTGAATATTATCACGCTAGGATGGATCGACAGCGATTTATTATTATATCACTGATCGTTGTAATACTAATATCGCCATGTTATTCTCTAGCATCATCATCCACTCCTCTTATTCATGCTTGTAAAGATGTTCGCTTTGCTAGTGATAAATGCCAATATGTTCGAGACCATTGTGAGGTCGAAAACATCGGACTGGTAAACTACTTGTCACTATATTATTGCAACGCCACTGGACTTTCTCAAGCTTACTCGCTTTCATTAATTTTCGTTGCTTTGTGCATCCTCTTCATGACTATTGGAATCGCAGCTTATGATTTCCTATGTCCCAATTTATCTACCATGGCCAATTTGCTCGGTCTGGCTGAATCTGTAGTTGGAGTCACCTTTTTAGCATTCGGTAATGGCTCTCCTGATATGTTTAGCACTTATGCAGCAGTTAGAACTGGCTCTGGCTCTCTGGCAGTTGGTGAGTTGATAGGTGCTGCTACGTTTATTATCGCCGTTGTGGCTGGGTCAATGGCGGTGATTAATCCTTTTCGAGTTTCCCGTAAACCATTTTTAAGAGATATGACTTTCTTTACAATTGCGGTCTCTTTTTCACTTTACTTTATTTCTGACGGACTTCTTCAGCCTTGGGAATGCTGTGTTATGTTATTATTGTATGTCATTTACGGAGGCTTAGTAGTGTTTTGGCAAATGAGACACAATGCCCAACGACAGCAGCAGCTACTACGCACAGTAGAGGTAGAATGTGCCTCATCACCTGAATCGAATGCGACTGAACGCACCTTGCACAATGTAGTTTATGATACTGATCTATCAACAACAAGGTCAAGGTCTTATACTCATCTATCCGAGTACGAAAATGAACAACTAAATGAAGTGAGCGATATCTCAAAGCTTGTGAGAATAAATAGAAGAAGTCCACTGCATAGAGATTATAGCACGATACGAGATGAGATTGATCCTGAAGATCGAACTTATCGTCACCAATTATCAACTCATTCTTCTCGTCATTCTTCTCCTGATAGCCATCATCTCTCAGTGCGGTCAAGATCTCATTCCCGTTCTCGCTCTCGCTCTCCTTCTCCAGTTCCTCCTCTACGATCGTCGGTAATTAGTGCCGTCGAATTCCACAATCTAGCTTCCAAAATATCCAATCATAGGCAAGCACCTGAAAATCAACTCATCTCTCCACCTCCACAAAGACTATCTATACGAACATTATCTGCTCCTTATGTACCCATATCAACCACTAGAATGACCGTTTCCAAACATGATGAGATGAGCAGGATCCCTTCTTCTCCATTGGCAACTACGCCAGTCACAGCAACCTCATTAAGCAGTACTGCATTGACATTGAATACCCCATCGTCGAGTAGTCAGATAGCACGCCCTCCTCCTCCAATAATCCCTCGTTTAATTATCAATACCAGTCCTTCCCAATCTCAACCACCATCTGGCACCGACGTTATTGAAGAAATTGAACAAATATACCAATATAAAGATGAACTGGCGTCGGAACGGTCCGAAGTACTGAGAATCTTATTTCCCTCCTTATCGGCGCTTGGTTCGAAAAGTTGGTACAATGTAATTTCAAGCCTTCTGGCCGTCCCTTCAATCCTCATCCTTACTTGTACAGTCCCAGTATTTGAAAGCGACCAGTCAAATGAAAATCAAGATATTCGTAGTCCTGATTCTGCAACTACAAGTGTTCTGCCAATTCCAAATATACCAGATACAAGCAGTAAATCGGAATGTGCGCAATCTCCTTTTTGGTTATTGGTAGTGCAATGCTTTCTATCTCCACTGGCTGTCACATTTTGTATATACGGAGGATCATTTAGTTGGAACTTGTTCTTCATCTGTTGCTTATCAAGCGTGTTTCTTATCCTCTCTCTATTGCTTGTCATGTCTAGCGTACAAACACTGCCAGCTATATCGTTTGTTGGATTTTCTGTTGTAATTGCATGGATAGCTACAATTGCATCTGAAGTAGTAGCAGTTTTAAAGGCGCTAGGGATTATTTTCAATGTTTCAGAAGCAATCCTTGGTTTAACAGTGTTTGCAATTGGAAACTCGCTAGGAGATTTAATCACCGATATTACGTTGGCAAAACTAGGTTTCCCTACAATGGCCCTGGCCGCCTGTTTTGGCAGTCCTCTATTAAATATCCTGGTTGGGATAGGTATGTCTTGTCTAGTGGTTATGCTGGGACCAAGTGGCCATCGACCAGAAGTAGGAAGAGGAGGCTCATATAGCATTGAGGTGTCGCCTACTTTGGTAATATCTGGAGTGACACTGCTGTTCACATCTTTTTTCTTGTTGATCTTTGTGCCATTAAATAATTGGCGAATGTCTAGGACAATAGGACTTTGTACAATTAGTTTTTGGCTAATTTCTATGACTATTATGATTGTAATGGAGTTTACCAAATGAAAATGAAATGTAATGCATTATATATATAAATAGAGACATTAATGTTTTGAAATACTACGATCTAGACGTATATATTCAGAAACAGCAGTGCTTTTCTTACTGGATGTAAGAAGATATGCCATGTACATTTTGGTCAGTGGTCTGATTTCTGATTTACTTAAACCGCTTGTTTGAATACTCAAAAGAAGCGTGGATGTGAAATCAACACCACCAGCTTCGTTCACATCTTGTGAGATCTCAAAGTCTAGATAATACCGCCAGAATCTTTCTGACTGTGAGTAGACTGAGGAATACTTTTCGAATAGTAGTCTTGGTTCAACAGTTTGGCCATTTTTAACATACAGATCAGATATTTGTTTGATTAACGATACTGGATAATTGACATCGATGTCATCCCTCGCTTGCAACGATTCCAACTGTTGTTGTAAATATTCAATTGCGGCATCAAACCCTTTCGATTTTATTAGAATGCCTGCTAACAAATTAGTAGCTCGTATACTAAAGGGGAGATTTTCTAGTACTGAATCAAGAATGGTTCTCGCCTCTACAAGCCGACCGCGTGATGATAAAACAGTAGCAAAATAATATCTAATTTCTGGTCTTCCAATGGGCAGAATGGCACAAGCACGATGGAGGACATTGATTGCATCGTCAACTCTGCCATTCCCAATCAGCCACCGAACATAGCGAAACCATAATCGTTCACTATGTCCTGCTGGGATCAACGCTCGTTCGTATAATAATATAATTTTTTTCTCATCACCTTCAATCTCCTCAAAATCCAGGTATTGATTCCAATTCACACGCTGCGCTTCATCAAGATACGCGACGTGGAAATAATGTCTATTAATCTGTGATTCGTATTGGAATCGTTTTGTAACTTCCAGCTGTGTGTTTTTGTATAAATCTCGATGATAGTTGGAGATGCGGAACCTGAGATCCGCATCTGGTGATTTGAGAGCAAAAGGCACATGAGCAGTTTTTCTCGCTGTTGCAGTAGCAGTAGCATTGGTAGCTAAGGGTCCTGTAGGTAGAGTTTTTGTAGTTGTTGGAGCACCTTCATCTCCATATAAATCAATATCTTCATCCATCGCAGAAGAGTCAGCACCCACGGTACTAACTCCAGTCCCTACTTCAGCTTCTGCTTGGCTTTCTTCGACCTCGAGCTCGTACTCCGCTTTATACTGCTCAATCACCTCCTTTGGAGCAGTCAGTTCAACAGAAATATTCGGCGTCAGGCTTCGATATCTCGCAAAATATTTCGAATACTGGTGAATAGGCAGCTGCACAATATAGCCAAGAATTTTATAAACCACCTCTTTGGGCGCATCCATAATTTTTTCCTCGTAGTTCAGATACAAATCCCACAAACTATGGCTCAGGAAATGGCCTCCTACTAGTTCGATTGCTCTCTCAAACACCAGTCTGACTCTTGTCTCGTCAAGAACAAACGTCTCGATACAGAACTGACAATATCGAACCCATAAATCTACACTATATGGACAGGCGCCTACACCACGCTCGTATACAGCCCATGATAACTCTGTGTTCCCTAGAAGATATTCCATCTCTGCATATCTGACCCAGTATCCAAAAAGCAATGGATATTTCTCAAGCAACCCATCAAATGTAAACCGAAATAGTTTCAGCACCCCTTCATCAGATCCTTTACACAGTCCAAACTGTTCAGACTCCACATACTCCACCAGATCCTCCCAGATGGCCAATTCATCCGGGTTCGTCTCCAGTTTCGTATATATCTCATGCCAGCGACTCGGATATCCGTTGGACATTTTTCAATAAATCGAATCGAACAAACATCAACACCACCACCAACGTCTCGTACAGAATAGATATTTCACTTCTCACCTCGCCTCAAACGCCGCAGACGCCGCACCCACTGGTTCTCTGCCTCCGGCGGCTGGGCTCCGCCCAGACCCGTTGCTCGCTTCGCTCGTTGCTTGGTATCTGGGAAATTCAGATGTCATTGAGTCCTTTCCATATTGTACGATGTACAAACAATAGAAACAATAGAACCTTGGTTGAATGTCTGCCCCGTTAGTAGCGTGGTCTACTATTGTATCGTAGTATATAATATATGTCAGATATACTTCTATGTACCATTACTGTTACTGCCATGAACATGTAAGACATAACACATAAGACATCAATTAATGTAATGATGTGGATTACTGAAACACACAATTCTCTGCACAACCTTCAATCTCAGACGGCTCGCGCAGCGAGCGCAACGAGCCCGAGCAGAGCCCAGCCGCCGGAGACTCATCTCGTAATCCACCAGTTCTAGGCCATCCATGCTCAGACCGCTCTCCTTTTCAGCTTCTCAAGCTGAGTATTCCGCCGTACTGCCAGCTACTGCCAGCTACTGCCAGCTACTGCCCACCGTCCTACCGGTCCGAGCCGATTATTATTGTAGCCCGTTGGAAAGTCTTACTAAAGTTGCTAAGGTTCTGTGGTCAAAACTCCCAACGTCACATTTCACCGTCAGGGCAAGGGTTGTGCCGAGGAAGAGAAGGATTTCAGGGTTTGAATTGGACTCTGTGTTATTGGCCGATGCGGGATTCTCGCCCGTGCCGAACAATAAATATTTTTATTCATTGATAAGAAAGGGCAGGGCAGGGAAGGACATCGGCAGAGAGCCACAGATATAAAAGATCTCGACAGACCGATGGTTCATTTGATATTATTTTGACAATTTATTGGTTTTTTTTGTTTATATATTTTGGAATTGGCAGAAGAGCATAGAGGAACCTTTGAAAGAGGAAGCAGATAAGGACGAAGGAGGAAACGAAGGAAGAAACGAAGGAAAAAAATTTCTACATACCAGGAGCGGGTATTTTATATTATCGGACATTATTCTTTGGCATCTTTTACTTTCATTGCAATATTTATTATTAAAAGAGATTGAGAGGTATAGCTACTGCTAATCACTGACCCTACTACTGCTATTTATACTACTTCTTCACACAGTATTTCTTTTGCTCAATCATGTCTACAACTACTACTATGGTGGAAGTCAAATCACCTCAACCTCAGAGAGCCACGCTGTCTACTGTTGCATCGCCATCGGTGACGGTTGTTGCTACTGCTCCATTGCCTCCAGTGACACCTGAGATTCATGCTCCTCCTCCATATGCTCCTACTCCTGCCCCCACCGAGGAAGACTTGAGAGTCGACAGATATGATACAAACGAAGGTGAACCAGGCGGTCGGATTTATGTTGGAGGCCGGAAGTCCAAATTAGCAGTCATTCAGTCTCGATACGTTGCTAGTCGTTTAAAAAACGTTCATCCTGGATTGAACTTCCCCGTCATTGCTTTAACGACACTTGGCGACCGAGTTAGCGACAGACCATTATATGCCTTTGGAGGCAAAGCTCTTTGGACAAAAGAGTTAGAGACATTGCTACTGAATAAAGTTGAAGGATATGAACAAGTGGACATGATTGTTCATTCATTGAAAGATATGCCTACTACACTGCCGGAAGGATGTATTCTGGGAGCGATTACGCAACGTGAAGATCCTCGTGATGCACTTGTCATGCCATTGGGTTCTTCACATAAATATCTAAAAGACCTTCCTGATGGGAGCGTAGTGGGAACTTCGTCCATTCGAAGATCTGCTCAATTAAAGAGACGATATCCAAAACTGCGGTTTGAGAGCGTACGAGGAACTGTGCCCACGCGATTATCTAAACTTGATGATCCTAAAGGAATGTATAGCTGTATAATTCTTGCTGCCGCTGGAATGATCCGTCTGGGCCTCGACGACCGAATCACCAGTTTCCTAGACAGTCCAGACATGTACTACGCAGTAGGACAAGGCGCACTTGGAGTGGAGATTCGGGCAGGAGACGATAAAATCAAGAGACTCGTGTCTCGTATTGACCACCGTCCTACATCCATGTGCTGTCTAGCTGAACGCAGTCTCATGAAAGCATTAGAAGGCGGCTGTTCAGTCCCCATTGGTGTTGAGAGCAACTACAAGTCTGAAAGTTCTCTCCTAGAAATTACTGGAATTGTTGTCAGTGTGGACGGTACTGAATGTGTAGAAGGTAGCGTCAGCGCAGTAGCCAATACCAGCGAGGAGGCCGAGCAAGCGGGTCGTGATCTGGCCGCTGACCTCCTTGCTAAAGGCGCGAAAAAAATTCTCGATGCTATCCAACTTGATCATGTTTAACTTATTGCTTAATTCTTTCTCTGTACATACTTTGACATCTAATGATATTTCTTCAATGCCCTCGCTCCACTTCGGACCTAGTCTGCCTCCGGCGGCTGGGCTCCGCCCAGACCTGCAGCTCCGCTTCGCGGAGGGTGGGGAGCTCATAGCACCGGGCTCTGCGCTGGAGGCAGATCGGAGGAAGACAAGTGGGTTGGTTATATTAGTTATACGGTGTGTTGTCTAGACACAGGGTCGAGTTTTTCGAACAGAACTGCCTTGTTAAGAAGATTTTTTTGGGTCCACTTGTTACTGCAACGTTCCGAATATCCCAGCTGACTGCCGTCAGTGAGCTCGAATCGAGGATTGACACTGACTTGGCGAATGTTGGGCGCCAGTTTGGCTATGGCGAATATATCCGATAGTTGGACATCTTCACAGTGAAGAGTGATTTGTTCAAGATTGGGTGCCCATTGGCAAATGGACGTCAGCTCCTGCTTATTCCAGATTTTGTCTGACACAAACTGCAGGTTCGTGAGGGTGGTCCAACAGCTGTAGAAGCCGAGTAGTGTTAGAATGTCGCTCCCATCCGCATATGAGTCACAGATGATATCGATGGTTGTAAGCTCGGCCAGTCGCTCAATAACGGGAGAGCCACCAACGGGCATTGCGAGGGACCAGGCTCGAATCGTCAGAGACTCGAGTTTCGGACACTTTAGCGCTGGAAGTACAGCTTTGTTTTGAATCATGTATCGCAGTAATAGTTTCTTCAAACTGGACATGTTGGAAATAACCTCAACTAGCCCTTGTCCGTGAATAAGAGACATCTCAAGACACTCAACATTGTCCAGTCCTTTCAAAATCAGTCCGAGGAATTCATCTTCTGCTGATAACCTACACTCTGTTCGTCGCAGTATAAGAGTACGGAGATGTTTTTGACTGAAGATACTGTAATTACCGAGATCCGGAACAAAGCCTATAAACCTGAATTCACTGATAACGAGACTTTCAAGTAGCGGGAAACATTCCAGCAGATGTATGAAGACGCAGCATTCGATTAGTGGAATGTTGATAGATATTTTTGTTAGGTTGGCCTGTGTAGCAGTTGGAGGAACATACATGTTCAGCACCTGCTCTCCTAAAAATGGAGGCTGACTAACAAGGATTTTATTTTTCCGAATAGGAGCAGCCTCTGTGTTCCCTGCCATTGTGTATATGATATTATTTGAACACAAGTCGAGGTTTACTTCGGTTATGGTAAAGTTACTTTGTGAGCGGTGACCCCCTTCATCTTGACAGTAGTGTTGGACACCCATTGAAAGGTATTTAATAAATAATTCGGGTGATGGGCTTATTACACGGCCACATACTTTATAGTGATGCTGCCGGATATCTACATGATTTATCCAGATACAGCTCTGATTAGCTAGAACATGGTTCCAAGTGCGGGACACTGCCAGACATGTCAAAAGAGTTTTGAAAGAAAGGTAATATCCAAAGATTATATGGATGAGCTCTGGAGGTAGGCGGACCACGGGGTCACTAGTAGAATCGGTTGAGGAAAAGTCTCTTTTAGATGGATCCATATCTCTGTTTATCATCAGGACTCAAATGGAACCATATGAAGTTGACAACCTTAAGAGTTATCAAGATCGATAACAAAACAGTGATTTCAAAAGTATTCCATAAGCTCCACAGTAACAACGAAGTGAATGAAGTCCTTTCCTCAGTCATGGCCCGTATCACAGGCAAACCAATACAAGAATCAAACCTATAGCAATAAATAAAACACCTAGGAAAAGAAGGAAGATAATGAATTCAAAGACCATATAAACCTCTACCGGGCGATCCTAGTATTGTTTGCCTCGATCGATTTCCTCTAAACTAACAACGAAGATGAAACAGAGAACTGTAACAGTAAGAATAAGAGTTCCAATACCAATCAGCAGAAGGCCCACTTCGAAGTACATAAGGCAATGAGGAGGAAGTAGAAGGGTCTAATTTAACCTGGCCAGGTAATGCGGAGAGCCTCGGCAATAAACAAACAACACTGAGAGCCAGTGGAGCCGAACCACAAGAGAAGCAACAAGAGATGATATCACGTCTTGAGCACGCCAAGCTTCTCTCTTCTACGCTACGCAAAACCAAAACAAGAAAAAGGACAGAAAAACATTGGGAACAAAGTCCCCCTGTTAAGCAAAACCTATATCGTCTATGCAGGCTCAATACCCACCTCTGCACCCTGGAACGGCTTAAAAATCTGGGGTAATGCACGATAACGGGTGAAGCTCGAGCCACCTTTATTTGTATTTTAGAAATAACATATGTGATAGATACAGGTAGTAATCTTTTCATTTGTCTGTGAAAATGTTGATGCTCATCGCACCCAGATATAAGAGATCTGTGGTTACTTTTAATCTAGTTAACTGCCACAGCGTGCCCTTTTGCCCACTTCAATCAGTTGGAGAATGCCACCTCTTAGGTTATTTTGCTAACTCGGCTGTTAACCTCTTTTCTGCTTGCCGGAAATGAGTATCTAGTACCCGTGCTGAAGGGCCACGTCTACGACCACGAGGCCGCCGAGCAGGAATACATGGTGACTCTCTCTCCCTTGCTAGGCAATTGACCTCGTAGATATGACTGTTTGCAGTTGTAGACAGCGTCCACTATATCACCCGGTTCTCACATGACAGCGCCTTGCCGCCTCTGGCGACTGAGCTTTGCCCAGACCCGTTTGCGAGTAGGAGCCATAAGGGTCTTAGCAGAGCCTGGTCGCCAGAGGTATACGAACGAGGTTACGGGTCTGGGCGGAGCCCAATAAGATGCAGAGCAAGTTCGAAGTGTTTGAGAACGGCCAGCCTTCGGTACTGCAAGACGCAAGCTTGTTTATTAGCATTATCATAAATTCGTATGTTGTTGCATAGCATCGGGGGTGCTTGTGGTGTGGATGCGGGATCAGGCAACGCCCATGAGGTATGTGCCGAGATGCCTGTCGAACTGATCACAACGAACAGGCATGTCCAGCTGGTAGAAGGGATTCTTCATCACATAGTCGGCAAACAACTGATAGATGTGAGCAATAACGGCATCCGCACTGAACTGCCTCAAATCTGTAATAACGAGAAATTTAATTCCCGATAACGTCTGGAAACAGTGAATGGCATTCTTGGCTGTCTCTATCACCGTCACGCCTGATGAGCCAGCGACCGGCGATATTCTCGCGCTCAACGCATGGACTCCATGGAATGTACCTGCTAACATCAGATACTCATTTGTCGACAGCCTGTTTAGCCCAGGTTTGAAATCCTTTTGGTATATTAACCCTCCCGCTTTGTTCAAAATATACACGGACTGAACCGCCATTGTGAGTTCTGTAAGTTTACTAATGATAGATGTTTTAATGAACAGTCCTGGAACTAACTCTTCTTCGTTTTCCCGCGCAAGCGCATATATATATCCAGCCGTACGATCCGAGTGCGAGTCCGCGGCGCGTATAAATATCGATTTTGCTAGGACGATTACGGCGAGAAATTGAAGATACGGAGGGGTTAGGAAGAGATAAGGGATGAGGAGCAGAGGAAAAATATGATGACTAGGGCAGCTGTTGTTGTGCCATCATCACTACTGATAACGTTATATCACGCATGCATGTGTCCGAATTCGTTAATTTCAGGGGGATAACTAACTAGTATAGCCCAGACACTGGTAGAGGGCACTTATAGCATAGTAATAGAGATGCACTTCTCTATGAAAGTGTTGGATATTTGTTTCGTTCTGAAAAAGGTTAATTCCATCTATTTCTTCTATTGAATATATTTCAATAACATTCATACCAAGCGGTTTAGTAGTTTACCGGAGGCTCATTAATTAGAATCGCTGCCTACTTGATTACACCGTTCCAAAACTGATACATTGAACTCTTGGGTTTTGATCTCGCAATGAGAGGATATACTCGGGAATTATCGTTGCAATGAGTTTACTTAGCCATCACAAGTTTCTCTGAAAGTTAACGCAGGCAACCGGGATGCCACGGTCTTCTGTATACTCCACTATGAGTTTAAGACAGTTAGTCATGCTGTAGGAGATAAGAGCTAATCATCAATTTTGTCTATAGCTGGGATATATCATCGGTATCAGAAAATCTCAACACAAATTAGTAGACATGACATACACATTTGAGTAGCATTATACATGCTGAAAATCAGATGTGGAAGGGAAATAAGAGTTTCATATCCTAATATAAAAGAGGAAACCACCCTAGCAGAGTACTTTGGCCATTTCCTGCTAAAACAAGCTTTGCTAGCTAACTCCTCATCTCTCCCTCCCCCTGAATGCCCTACGAAGTATACTTCGCTTTTGAGGTTGGGCATCCATTACAAGGAACTGTAAGAGAATATATGCGCATAAGAGAAGAGAAGCTGCCCAGGCCTGTTGTCCTCCGCGAAGGAACCACTGGCGGTGCTGTAGACCTATAATATAGCACTCAGCACTTAGCACTAAGGGGCACCGCCATCCCTCCGCGAAGCGGAGGACAACGGGTCTGGGCAGCGCCCAGCCGCCAGAGGCAGGTCAGACCGGAGGAGCCGCGCGCACCACTGGGTGGTGCCGTCCCAGTGCCGCACAACCCCTGCCGCGTTCCAGGGTTCGGGTGTCGGTCAGTTGGCAAGAGCGGCAGCAGCAGCAGCAGCAGTAGAAGACGGAGTAGTGGCGAGCGCCATTTTTCATTGGGAAGAAAAAAAAGTGCCGCGCTGCGCGCATACCAACGGTGGTGCGGTGTTTCGTGTGTAAGTGTTTGGTGCGATTTTCTTCTCCCAATCTACAACATTCCATCTTAATCAAAACAGCACACACAACACAACTTAACTTTACACATACAAAATCCGCTTTAACGCTGCTATTGATAACAACGCAAAAGCATCAGATTTTTTTATAAAATTTTCTGCAATTACACAATAACACCAACAATTGACAAGAATCGACGGTAAAGAAACAGATTAACAATGGCTTCTGAAGTGAGTAGAGAATTTTTAAGGGGTAGTGACGGGGTGGGAGCAGTAGGAAGGAGAAAAGGGGGAGAAGGGGCGCGGGTTCAAATAGGAGGTTGGTGATGAACGAAAGGGCCATTTGTTTGGAAAGAGCGTGAGGTCCATGCGATTTGAGTTTCTGGTGCAAAGGCCAAAGCAAGGTGAAGCGGAGTGAAAGCGAAGCGAAGCAGAGCCAGCCGAACGTAGCCAATTCGATGGCGAAAGCGAAAGCGAAAGCGAAAGCGATGTGATGTTTGGCACACCAGAATGACGACGATGCCATTCGATGTTTGTGATAATCAAGAGGTGATAGCGTAGCACGGTGAGACAACAAGTAGATGTAGTGTGAAGTGTAGAAAGGAGCGGAAGTAAGAACGAGACATCACAGAAATTGAAAAGGGTTATTAAGATCATTTCTTAAGCGCCAGTGTCTCGTATTTATTCCTGGCGACACGACTTCTTACAACAAACATCGACGACGACGCGACGACGACGCCTACTGCTCTCGTGCCGTTCCATCGCCACTTCCGTCATCGCACTCACTGTCACCAATGCTGACTGTACAATCACCCTTCGACCATCTCCCCTTTCGTCCCCCCAGCCCATACGCTCGCGTAGCGAGCACAACGGGTCCGGGCAGAGCCCGGCCGCCGGAGGCAGCTCCGATCGAAATAATTCGCTAACTAATGAGCAGAGAGAAACAAATACCTTTTTAGCCCGCCTTTGCGAGCAGGCTGAGCGATACGACGAGATGGTCAATTATATGAAGGCCGTTGCCAAGGCTGGACAGGAATTGACGGTTGACGAGCGCAATTTGCTTTCGGTTGCCTATAAAAACGTCATTGGTACCCGCCGTGCGAGCTGGAGATTGATTTTATCGATAGAACAGAAGGAAGAAGCCAAGAATGCTACCCACCATGTAGAACAGATCAAGGCTTATAAGGCCAAGATTGAGGCCGAGCTCGAGGACATCTGTAAGGATGTGTTGGATGTTCTTGTCGATCACTTGTTGCCAAAGGCCGAGACCGGCGAGTCCAAGGTGTTTTACTACAAGATGAAGGGTGATTACCACCGTTACTTAGCGGAGATTGCATCTGGCGATAAGAAGAAGGATGCTGCTACTGCTGCCCATGATTCGTATAGAAAGGCCACCGACGTTGCTCAGACCGAGTTGTCGCCCACTCACCCCATTCGTCTTGGTTTAGCACTCAACTTCTCAGTCTTTTACTATGAGATTCTTAACTCGCCTGCTCGTGCCTGTCATTTGGCCAAACAGGCTTTTGATGATGCCATTGCCGAACTCGACTCGTTGTCTGAGGAAAGCTACCGCGACTCCACTTTGATCATGCAATTGCTTAGAGACAACTTGACTTTCTGGCAAAATGATCTCGAGAATTTACAACAAGAAGGTGCCGACGCCGAGCCTGAAGCTGATGCTGTCGAGTCGACGGGAGATGCCGCTGCCACAGCTGCTCCTTCTGATACTCCCGCTGCGGATGCTAGTAATGCTGAGCCCACTGAACCTTCGGCCTAAGTAATCATATCAAATCAACAACTCGATCTCTTCCCCTTTCCCCCCCCCCCTTCTTAAATGTTCTTTATTGTGTGTTTCCTGCTCTACCCCTGTATCCGCACTATAACTCCTCCATGCTCTCCTCGTGGTGTATGACTATAGTTGTGTACACTGATAGTTTTGTTGTGTTGAAATATATGTATAAACCCTTTTTTGCCCTTCTATTCGCCTCCGGCGGCTGGGCGCTCCCCAGGCCTGTAGCTCCGCTTCGCGGAGATATTGTGGGTTGTGGGGAGGTCCGCCGTTTAAGCCGCTTCACCACTTTACTATCGATATTTCTACTTAGTCTCATGGTCATGTCGTATCTGAACGAAGATATCACCCAGGTATCCCCGTCGGCTTGGACACAGGCCGGGACTCGCGTATCTCAGGCGTCTAGGTCACGGCTGTTGCCTACAATGTTCACTCAGCCTGTGTCAGCGCTAAATGGGCCCATCCTGGTCCAGATCATAGACATCGCCAATATCTCCATATCAAAGTACTCTCAGATCCAATCTCTCACTGAGAGCGCCGAGTCATCCAGCGATCAATTGCGCGGACCAAGGCGGCACGTCATCACCACTATCCAAGACGACGCCACTGCTTCAACGGCCCCGGTGTCATTCCAGTCATACTCCAACGTTCATAAACTTGTAGTCCAAGACACTGCTGGAACTTGCGCCTACGCTATCGAATTAGAGCACCTACACAACTCCATCTCGGCAACCTCACCTCTCGGAGCTAAGCTGCTTCTCCTGGGCACCATAGAGGTCAGACGAGGCGTCCTCCTCCTCAAGAAAGCCAATATCGATATCCTAGGCGGACATATCCCCAACGCCAGCTCATCCACACTTCTGTCACGGCTCCAGGCGGCGCTTGTGCCACCCACAGAGTGATACGGGAGTCCCCTTGCTGTGCCTCCGGCGGCCGGGCTCTGCCCGGACCCGTTGTGCTCGCTTTGCGAGCAGCTCTGGCGCGGCGACCCAATATTACTCGAGCGAAGCTCGAGCTACGGGTCTGGGCAGAGCCCAGCCGCCGGAGGCAGAGCAAGGAACAGGTAAGTAAAAACACTACTTTTATTTTGAAAAGCTAGCAGCTATGTTAGCAGCCTCCTCGACAGCCCGAGCAACTGACGAGCGGACTTTGTTGTCTTCCATGACAAGAAGCCCACCGATTGTGGTTCCTCCCGGTGTACAGACTTGCGATTTGAGGACGGCAGGATGCTGGCCGCTTTCAAGAACCATTTGCCCGGAGCCTACAAGAACTTGGGCAGCACACTCTTGTGCTACAGCGTAAGGTAAGCCCATACGGACACCGCCGTCGCAGAGGGCCTCCATTACAAGATACAGGAAAGCAGGTCCGCTACCACAGAGCGCGGTGGCAGCATCCTGGTGCTTCTCGTCGAGGAAGAGACATCTACCGGTCTGTTTAAAGATCCATTCAATGGCCGACTGGACTGATTCCGATGCTGGGGTGGTGGCATCCAGCGACACAACTGTCATACCAGACCCGATTTTGCTAGGAGTGTTTGTCATTGCCCGAGCAACAAATGCTTTGGAGTAGGTCAACTGTTTAAGATTAGAAATAGTTTTGCCTGCTAATAAACTGATTAGAACTTTTCTCGTGCTATAGGCCGACTCGGGGATCGAGGAGAGGATTTTCTCGGCCATAAACGGCTTGCAGCCTAGTAAAATGACATCAGACTTTTCGACCAGTTCCTGGTTGGATCTTATCAGTTCGACCTTAGAACCAAACTGCTGTGAAAGTCGTTCATAAGACTTCTCAGAATGGACAGTAGCGAGAAACTTGCCAGGCAGAATGGTCGAAGAGCCTTCTTTGTCGGCACTGGCAGCGCATACCCCAGTAAGAATAGCATTTAACACTGCAGTGCCCATAGTGCCACATGCTAGTACGCCTATAGTGTATCCAGATCGAAGAGAAATTTCAGAAGACATTGTATGTTTACTTGAACAATTGTGTCTAGCTAGCTACACTTGTAGAAGTAGCAGCCGCCGACGCCTCATTGTGTGTGGCGTTCGTTGTTGTCAGGATCGGGTCCCAGCTCGAGCGAAGCGAGCCACGGGTCTGGGGCAGAGCCCAGTCGCCGGAGGCGAAGTAAGGGGCGGCTGTTCACGAGTGACTGTGTATGTATTATAATATGCTAAGAGAGAAGAGGAGGAATCAAGGTCAAAAGTCGAACTCGCCTCTGAATTGATTGACGTCCATTCCATTGCCAACTTTTTCTACGAGATCGCGTCGTTCCAGAGCCAAAAAGACACGTCGCAGGGTTTCGTAGAGATTTGTGCTCTGGTTGGCCAGAAGATCGTCTTCTGCACTGTCGGTCTTGTGTAGAGAAAGGGCAGAAAGAAGATGCTGTGCTGCTTCCTTATAACAACCGATATTGATACACGAAACACCGAGATTATAACGGGCACGTACGAATGAGGGCCGCAGTTCTAATGCTCGATAGTATGCGTCAATAGCTTCTTCGCTTCTGTTGGAATTAGCTAGAGTGGCTCCTAGCCGGTTCCACAGCAAAGGATCGTTAGGACGGACGGAAAGAGCCGTGTTGAAACAGTCAATAGCTTTCGAGTACTCTTCGTTTCCGTAGAAAAGAACTCCTAGACCGACTTGAACATCAGCGTCAATGTTAGCACCGTCAGGGGACATTTGTGCTGCACGGATGAAAAGTTCCGTGACTCGACTATGGAGCTGGAACCGGTCCTCATTTTCTAGCTTAGGTTCTTGTTGGCGCGCCTTGCTGGCAATATCGGGGTATTTCGTTGCAAGCCATCGTTCCAAGGTTGCGTAAGCGGCATTCTCGTAACCTTCATTTGTATACGAAACCGATAGATTAAGTAATGCATTTAGATTGTCAGGGTCAAGTTTGATGGCCCGTTCCAAGGCACGAATTGCCGGATCTTCTTTCTCGTTCTGAGCCTGGCAAGCACCTAGTCTGCTCCATGCTTCAACATGATCTGGGTTTCTCTGCACAGCAGCTTCAAAACATAAAGCGGCCACAGACAGCTTTGCACCGTTATCCATTAATTCAACCCCCATAGCAAATGGATCATCAACCTGTTGGTAAGTATATGGGTTTGTTTCCTCAAATTGGTAATCGCCAAACTCTGGACGGGACGTTGTGAATTCGTCGAAATCACGGTCCCAAGCAGGGCCATCTGTCTGCTTGGCCCATTCATCAACATTGTCAAGAACTTGAGACTTGATGCGATCCCAAACGTTTTCAAAATGGTCATCTGTTATATTGGAGAGGAGAGTGGGGTCTTCTTCAGTATCAAGATCAATGTCGATTTGTTCTTGATCTTGGTTGTTCTGGCCTTTTGTTGTTTGCTTTTCTTTGCCTTTTTCTTTTGCATTAAGTTCAATCTGGTTAAACTGTTCTTCCCATTTCTCTTGATCCAGTTCGACGATCTGTGAACTCTGGTTCTGATTTGATGCTGCGAGGGTAGAATTAGCCATCTGTGGCACAACGCCACCAGAGTACATTGGAGTATACGGCATTCCTGACGCGAACCTGCCACCAGTCATTGGGATATGGCCAGTTGCGGTGTTATTCATAGTACTGGTAGCAGCAGCACCAGCCGGCCCACCTGGGGATTGTCGAAACTCGCCAGCCCAGCGAGAACTCTGAGGCACCGCAGAAGTAGCAGCAGCATCTCTATGATGTTGTTGTGGAATAGGAGATGAAGAAGATGATCTAAAATCATCGATCCAACCAGGTCCGCCTTGTTTCTGAGCGTTTTGTAGTCCATTGATTTCTTGTCTCATCTGATCAAACACAAATGGGCCAGCAGGACCCATACGACCCTGTTGAGCAAATCTATCCATCATCTGCTGGTCATCCTGAGACATGGTTCTAGTATCTGATCTCATGGAAAGAGGAGCAGCACCAACACCACCACTAGGACGTTGATTCATTCGATCATATTGTAACGACCGGTCCTCTGCCGAATGTTTTGTGAATTGTGAAAGAGGGTTTCTAGCCGTAGAGCACTCGGCTCCAGAAGAGTTCATAAAAGACATAGTAATAGAAGTGGTAGGAGAGGCAACACTGATCTTATGAATATGCCAACAATAGGTCTAGAAGTATCTGAAAGTAGACACCAATAGATAGATAGAGCTGAAGGCGGTATCGAGTTGTATTGGTAGTAGTAGTAGTCGTCGTCGGTTCCGATTCCAGATCAACTGTGGGGAATTTTTATTTGTCAACTCTGTTTTATAAGCGACAGAAAAAACCCAGTAGCGGTCATATGTTAATCTCCAAGATATTTGTTACTGCTACAGCGGACCAGCGTAGTAGATTCGGCTCGGTAGTGCATTCCTACTTAAGTAGCATGCGTAGTCTCGTTATCAGGAGAAATATTCTAGTGAGAGCGGGGTGGTGAGGGTTGGGAGACAAACAACGGCGGCTTTTACCGAGGTTTGCCGCCCCCCACGAAATCGGCCTCCAACCGTCAGCCGTATATTTAGATCACATGACATTCAGTGAAAATATCAACCCGGTAGCTATCTAAACAACAAATCAGTTCTGTAAGATTAAAAGTGGATACTAATAACCACGAATCTCATACAAGCGTATCTATATACTTTTCATATTTATACAGCTAGTAGTAATCGCAAAACGACCTCTCGCAAACCCCTCTAACTACGTTATAACCGCCACTTTTTGACACCCTCCTACCCTTGCCTCTATCACGACCTGTCTACGGAGGTGGGTTGTCACTTCCGGCGGCTGGGCTCTGCCCAGACCCTTCTGGCTCCGCTTCGACCGTACAGGCTTCGCATGGCTCGCTTAATTCTATTAAGCAGAAAATATAATGAAAGTATAAGCTCTATATATAGTTATGCGTGATAGATATACAATATGCATACAAACAGTTGTGCTTATCATGCTCGTTTTCAATGGAAATAGTAATAATAGGAATGGCCAGCTCTGAACAGCTATCCACCAATTGGTAGCACGTAAAATATCTAATAGATAACGGTACCTAAATAAATTGAATCGCTTTCATACGTTCTACCTGTATGCAACGATCGGCAAAAGATAAGAAAAGCAAACACCCCCTGAGTAGCTCCGTTTAACGCAGAATTGCCATGAAAACTTTGCAAAGCGGAGCTGCGCCCCTAGACAGAGCAAGTCGCGAGAGGAAGGCAGGAAATGTGCATTACAGACCAGCGTTATTACTGTTATGTTATTATTATCATTATATTATACATTATATATGCTACATCTGTCTGACCTTCAGAATCCAGTTGACCCAGTTTTCCAAATCGCTCAATTCGTACAAACCAGAAGCCGACACTGCTCCGTCCTTGGCAACTGCTTTTACGTCGTATAAAGGAACGTGCGACTGTAGCGGAGAGCTGGCAACAATAGTAATCACGGTTCCATTTTCCAATTCCAGTTTATAATTCGATATTGGGGGATATAACAGAAGGCCGAGATAAGAATTTGAGGTAGAGCTCGACGCAGTGTCCTGATACGATTCAAAAGTCATTTTCACGTTTTTGTAGTCTTCTAGAATCATATCCAACAGTCTTGTGGTTCTTGTAACAATTTTGCTGTGCTGAATATGGGCAATCAGTGGCCGTAAAATAAATAATTGTTGTCGTGAAGGAGGACTGTCAAAAGGTTAGAACGACACTTTATCCGAATCCGCCACTCCACACTCCCAGCAAAAGCGAAAGGAGCTACGGGGCTGGGGAGAAAACTTACTTCTTAGTTAGAGGCGCCGGCACCGCCCGACGCTTCTCCAAGCGACGTTTGTGTGAATAACTGAGCAGAATATGAAGAGCATTGCAAATTAGATCAGCTCGTAGTTGAGGCAGCCCTTCAGTGAAATGGGTTGATGCTAGGTCTGCATATTCGATTTCGAGGATCTCATCGAAAAGGTGCACTCCAATAACATTGTCTACAACAGTGATTTTGTACGACGACAGCAGTCGTGCTTCTTGTACCATCTCAAAGAACAGCTCTTCCTCGAACAGCACCATCCGAGCGTTTTTGATCTCGTTATCTACACAATCTTCAGGCAGAAGGTTTGTGGGAACGGATGCTCCAATAGGCACTTTTTCACCTGACGAGATATCATACAAAACAACACGAACAGCTTTCCTTGGTTTCGATCTGTCAAAATGAAATGAAAGCCCACCGTCAGGTTTGCGACGCACCATCGCCAGTCCTTTATCTCGATATTCTGACCCGGAATCTCCATACCCATACTTCACTCCGAGCCCACGGGCGTCTCCTCGGCGGATTTTGAACATCACTTCTCCATTGTTAACTACCGTTTTAAGTACTGCGTCCCAATACTTTTTTTCTTTAAATACCTCTCCTCGCAATCGTAGCGCTGCGTTCTTCAACTGTTTAGATGCTTCTCCTAGAGATTGGACTTTCCAGCCAGCACCAACAACTGGGTCGTCTTCTGAAGGCTGAACCCAAAGAGCGTCTGCTCCTAATGAACCCACTGCTACGTGTTGTTTAAGGTGTGGTGACATTGACGTGGTTCCAGCAGCCGGTCTTAAACAGGACAGTAGAAGTGATACGAAATCCAGTGACAGTGCAGACTCATTCTGCGCTGTTCGTATCAGATTGACCATATCGGTTCGTGCTTGTTCAAAGTCTTTGGCTGTCATAATAGGAGCTTGAAGTGGCCGTCGCCGTAGCTCAGAGTCATTGAATTCGTCTACAATCTCGCCATCCGTTACGCTGGCCGCTTTACTGCCCTTTTGAACATCATCGCTATTACTGTCACCGCCACTGTCCTCATTTGAATTTTCAGTGCCACCAGTACCCTCGTAATTACCATTATTACTATCGACTCCCATATCGACATCAACTATCTCCTTCTTCACATCCAACCCCCCTCCTTCCTCATTCTCCTCTTCTACCTCCGCTTCAGCTTCCACTTCCTCTCCTTCTACATCGATATCTTCACCTTTGACCTTTCCAAATTGCTGATTTCTAATTTCTTCTTCTAGAGACTCTTTTGTGATTCCGGCAAACGATCCTCTTTCTACAATGATTCTACGAATTATCTGTCCAAGACTCAGTGATTCTCTAGTATTGACCTAGTTAGTTCTGTCGTTATTTCGCATGATCCCTCTTATACTTATTCCATTTACTCACGCCTTGGAACTGCTGTTATTTACCCCCTCAGGCTCCAATGAGAGGTATATGGGTTCTGAAGCCATCTCTTATCCGTCTTTTGAGGTACGTCTTATTTACTTTCTCAAACAGTTCCAACATGAAGTTCAATATTCATATTCAATATACGCATGTTATGCAGCCGTTCGTCTAAGTTTCCCATTCCAAGCCAAGTACTTCATCATTTTCCTATATTATATTATCAACCATTTATTAATTAATCTGGCCCTTTATGTCTTCTCACGATGAAGTAGCGGCCACCGCTTATACCGTAGGTGAGGCAGATACCGCACTGGTGCCGAGCTCAGTGCCGACGACGACAACGATGACGGCCCCGAAAAAGAAGCGGAAGCCTGCCAGAGTACAAGTGGATCCGGCTTCAGTAAGCGAAGAAGACCGTCCTCCCCAGACAGGCAGCATTTTCAACATTTGGTACCTCAAATGGTAAGTATCGGATTCTGATGCTTGGTCCGGCTCTGCCAGAACGGCTCTGCCCAGACCTGAAAGCTCTACTTCTTGGAGGGCTAGGTACCGCCGGATCAGACCATACGGTCACGTCTGGGCAAGCGGAGCAAGTCAAAGGTTGCATGGATCTAACGAGGTGCTTAGGAGTGGAGGGGATAAAGATAGCTTTGCAAGTCAACGAAAAGCAGATGGACGCTGTAATGTGAAGAGAGACTCTGGATATACGAAGGCTGACAAGGTGCGGGGAAGCTATTTCTGTATTTATTTTGCCAAAGGACTGTGTACAAAGGGAAAGAGTTGCGAATATTTGCATAGACTGCCAACTACTAGCGATATGTTTCCGCCCAATATGGATTGTTTCGGGCGAGATAAGTTTTCAGATTATAGAGATGATATGGGAGGAGTAGGGTCATTTTTACGGCAGAACAGAACCTTATATGTGGGAAGAATGCATGTCTCTGGAGAGAATAACAAGATGGAGGAGATCGTTTCTAGGCACTTTTCCGAATGGGGGGATATTGAAAGAATCCGTGTTTTGAATGATAGAGGTGTGTCTTTTGTGACGTACGTGAATGAGGCCAATGCTCAGTTTGCAAAGGAAGCAATGGCCCACCAGTCGTTGGATGATGATGAGGTACTGAATGTCCGGTGGGCTACAGAAGATCCGAATCCTCAGGCCCAACGAAGGGAAAAACGCAGACTAGAGGAGCAGGCAGCACAAGCTATCAAAAGACTGCTGCCAGCTAGTTATGTTGCTGAGTTGGAAGGCAGACATAAAGACGCCAAACGACTGAAAGAAAAAGAAGAAAGGGAGGCAGGCGAGCCGGTAGTAAATGAAGAGAGGTTGTTAGAAGGAGGTCCATCAGAGTCGGAAGAAGCGCAGGAGGTGCAAGTAGGCGGCGACGGGGAAGAACAACCGACCGTCAGCGGTATAATTTCGGAGGATGCTCTCCGTGAACTTCAATTAACGATCTCACAGCCGTCACAGGCTAAAAAACCAACTAGCCTTCTTGCAAATGTATATGACACGGATGATGATTAGCTATTTATTTATTTAATTAATGGGAACTAATAGTAATAGGATCTTGTTCCTGCTTTCGGTGACTTCGCTTGCGTTATATGACGTTTCGCTGCATTTTATCTGAAAGTAATCTAATTTATACATCGTATCTAGCATATCGCCAATGGTTCTGCCTCCAGAGTTTGACAGTCCCTATATTCTATAGAACATCAATATCTATCAACCCACTTTGATTATATCCATTGCTTCCACGTCTCCCACGTGTGACGGCTTACACTTTGGGTATATCTAGCGCATAAAAAAGCACAGCAGTTATACTCGACATTTGAAAGCCCAACAACGTGAACCTTCGACAAAACAAAAGCTAATTTTCTTCCAAAAATGCTTGCACATAGTTGTCTAGTTCGACAAAATTAAACCCAAAATTTTCTTCACTGAAGCCAATAAACGCTGGGAGAGGAAGAATACGGTTCTCATCCTGCTCGCTTTCAACCACTTCTACAATGCTTATGTTGGGGAATTTGAAGATTCCATCGATCGACTGAGAGAGGTTCTCAGGTAAATGATGCTTCATGTGTTCCTTAACCAATAATAAGCATTTAGTAATTCCCTGAAGAGATGGGTTGTCACTTAGAGTTCTTATGAAAAACTCCAAGCTAGGAGTAATGCCACAGTTTGTCACCGCAATTTCATGAATGCGAATTGTTGCTGCAATATATATACAGTACACATTAGTATAGGTGAACCTGTATCTAAATTGTATGAATAGACGTAACAAGTCTTCAATGGCTTTTGCTGACGCCAAGCATCTTCTAAAGTCTGCGCTATTGGAGGCATTCGAAGTAGGGGATAGGAATGGCCGTAAATACAATATTATCGTGGCATGGTAGAGAAAATTCATGCCAATGATATGGGGAGGAGCTCTATCCGCAGTAAACCCATCTCGCAGTACATTGAGATGAGAAGGCAGCGAGTCCCAGAAATGCACTAACCGCTGATCTATCTTCTTAAACTGTTCTACACTGATGTACTTGTAAGTACCAGAAGAGCGAGTTCTGGGATCGAAACTATTAGAGCTGTTGGCATAAATCAGGACCATGATGTCCGAGATGATCATGGACAATTTACAGAAACAAAAGAAACAAGAGATTGCGTGGCTTGGGCGCTGTGAATTGGACCACGGCTCTATTTCGGATGAATTATCCACTTTTACGTTAGTATTGCCACATAGGACGCAATAATGGGTCTGGGCAGAGTCTAGCCCCGTTCCACGGACTGGCAAGAAATGAACTTACAGAATTCCATAGGCATATCTGGATGAACCGAAGGAAAGGTAGGCATTCTTCCCATGTACAGGCAGATGAGCTTGTCCCATACGAAGCAACTCCACCATAGTCGTTGCCGCATTTCATACTCTTCGGGGAAATCTGGCAACCGCTTGAGGTTTTCGGCTGGGTGATGGATACCGAGATCGACAGCCATTCGAAAAGCAATGCCACTATATGTCCAGGCGAGGGAAGTTTTGCCGTAGACCATATCATGAATTGACTGGAGGACAAAGGCAGTAGCAGTCGCCACCGATGCATCATGTGTGATGGACATGGCGAGCTCGGTTTGCGCTTCTTCTCGTAGTTCTTTCAGATAAGGAAGATTCTTTTCTAAAGTATCCGAAGACAAGAATCGGAAACCAAGATAACATGTGACTTTAAACAGTGCCTTGTTAAACAGCCGTGACGGCCCATTGTTCAATCCTTGTACTAATGTTGGTATGTATGGAAGCATATAATATGGATACACCAAATCAATAGCGTATTGAAGTAATTCACTTAAAAGTTCAGCATCATCCCTAGTTGATAGAGCCTGGTCTAGTTGTTGAAGGCACACCCTGGAATTGGCTTCTAATTTCGCAGTGGCCGACTGTTTATGCTCGGAGGTTTCCTGAGACTGATACACTGGAGCATGCCCAATGGCGGTGGTGAAGTTGCTACCATATGTGAGTAGTTTAATGACCTCTGCCTCTTTATCACGGACTACGTAGCTCTGGAGCGGTGGAGTAGCATATAAGCAGTCCAGACTTGACTTTTTACACGCTCTGCATTGCGGATAGACACCATCACAACGGATTTTCTTCCTTCTACAACTAGCACAAGCTCTACTTAATCGTTTAGACATGGTGGCAGCACCCACAATAATATCCAGCCAAGGACGGCTATTCCGGATCCTCAATAATCGGGATATAGGGTGAACAAGAGATGGCATCGGACTTCGGAGCCGCATCACTTCCCCTGTTCGGACAAGCCGATTCCCCGCAAATGGATATACCGATGGATAGCATCGGCAGAACCCGACGGACTTAAAGCTCCGCTTTTAGTATATATCGGAGGTAGGGATTTCCGTCCGAGAAAATGACAAGATGACAAAATGACAAAATGATCTGGATCTTTACATGTTTAATATTATATGCTCGAGAAATCCTGTAGTAACGAGATAAAGACAAAACACGTCCTATCTATGATATCTGTGATATACTATATTACGATATATAGAACCATATTTTCTCATGGCTGCTTCAGAACCTCCAAATGGCGGGCTTAAGGCATGGCTTCAAGTTGTAGGGGGATTCCTTATCACATTTGCGAGCTGGGGATTTATCAATTCGTTTGGCGAGTTTCAAACCTACTATAAACTGCACCTTCTGTCTGATCTGCCTGATTCTACAATATCATGGATTGGGTCGTTAGAAGTATTCACAGTATTAGCCGTTAGCGTGGTGCCCGGCCGTCTGTTGGACGCTGGTTATGTCAAAAGTTTAATCTGGGGAGGCACAATTCTAGTCACCTTAGGGATAATGCTTACCAGTCTATGTACCGAATTCTACCAATTCGTTCTCGCACAAGGTCTGCTTATTGCCTTTGGCTGTAGTGGGCTCTACCTTGCTTCGTTAGGAGTAGTAGCGTCGTGGTTCAGCACCAAACGATCGCTGGTGCTCGGTATCTCTGCTTCAGGTTCATCAGTTGGAGGCATTTTAGTCCCAATTATGGTTAACCAGCTTGTTCCTCGAGTCGGATTTCCTTGGGCAGCAAGAATTGTAGGGTTTACCAATCTGGCAGTCTGTATAATCGCTTGTTTTCTGTTAGAACCTCGTCTCGAACCTAGAAAATCAGGCCCATTAATTGACTATGCTTCATTTAAGGACATTCCGTTTATACTGTTAACCTTGGCGTTTATGTTCGGCTATATGGGAATGTATATCCCTATCTATTATATCCAATCATATGCCTTAAAGGTCGGCATTGATAATGGGTTAGCCCTATATATGGTTACCATTCTAAATGCTGGATCCACTCTGGGTAGAATCCTGCCCAGCTATGTTGCCGATAAGGTTGGTCCTCTTCGTGCTCTGTTCCCTTGTATGGCCATTGCTGCCCTGCTGATATTCTGTTGGATAGCCATTACCAGTGCTCAAGGACTCATAGTATTTGCTGTTCTTTACGGATGTTTCACTGGCACGTTTGTATCACTTCCCCCTGCCTGCATATCGTTGTTGACTCCAGATCTCACGCTTATCGGAACCCGCATCGGAATGAGCTTTTTTATCTCTTCATTTGGGGCGTTAGCAGGAAGTCCAGTTGGTGGCGCCCTTCTAACCAAAGGTAAGGGCAGCTATCTTTATACACAGATTTTTGCTGGAACCTGTATAGCTATCTGTAGCAGCCTTGTTTTTTTAGCTTTCCTAGCTCACAGGAGGCAGAATCCACTGCTATCGCCATCATCAGCAGCACAGATAGACAGGGAATCAGACCCATTGAGTAACAGCATATTAGAAGTGGAGAGAAACTGTTTCGATAAAGCGACAACGTCTACTACTACAACAGTAATTGACAAGTAACGTGTCGGGACTTCGCCTCCGGTGGCTGGACTCTGCCAAGATTTGTGTTTCTGCTTCGTAGAGAGTACCGTGATATCTATTTCACCAGAAATTATTTGTATATTTATTATAAACGAATTGGAAAAGAAAAACAAAAATCAGACTATCGCGATAAGGGTAGGGGTTACGTTAGAAAGAGAGGAGGACGTTTATTATCTTGTCAGTGGACATATCGCCAATTAGTAAGTTATAAAACCAGATAAGTTTATCTCTAGTAAGTTATACTGGTAATGATGCAATTTATACTCCAGGGTCAGTTGTTCCTGAAACTAAATGCGGTGCGGGCCCGAGCCGATTGCGATAAGATAAGATGGATCCACACGCGGCTACAATCGCGGGTAATATTTTTTGAAAAATATCGGGATCACAGCAGAATAGTAGAACGATTTTTAACTACTCCATCGTTCTCCATCATTACCACTTTGTTTTGAAAACATGAAATTAGATACTACTCACATGCGCTATTTAAGCGCTGATGACTTTCGAGTCCTCACAGCGGTAAGAAAACCTTGGCCTGCTACCTCTGGTACCTGGGCTATCCACATGCTGGATGCAAGCTTCTATGTGTCTGGGCGAAGCCCAGTCACTGGAGGCGAGGCCAGCGCACTGCCGTCTAACAAAAGGTAGGTTGAAATGGGATCCAAAAATCATGATATTGTTCCGACGTCGCTGATTGTCCAGATTGCCGGGCTTCGCAGCCCTTCAGCAGTGAATCGATGTATCGGTGAATTAGCCAAGATTAAGTTGATTGGGAGAGTGCGTAACGCTAAGTACGATGGTTATAGATTGAGTTATCATGGGTATGATTACTTGGCATTGAAGGCACTGGTTAAAAGAGATTCTGTTTTCGGAGTTGGTACTCAGATAGGTATTGGTAAAGAATCAGATATTTTCATGGTTGCTGATGCCAGTGGCAAACAGAATGTTTTAAAAGTCCATAGACTAGGAAGAATTTCATTTCGTACTGTAAAGAACAATCGTGATTATCTTCGTAATAGACAGAGTGCGAGTTGGATGTATCTATCAAGATTAGCTGCTCAGAAGGAGTTTGCTTTTATGAAGGTTTTATATGATGCAGGTTTCTCTGTTCCAGTGCCTATTGACCATTCCAGGCATCAAATTGTCATGTCGTTAGTTGATGGGTTCCCAATGAGACAGCTTAGAGGACACAATAATCCCGGTCGTCTGTACGGGACCCTGATGGACTTCATTGTGCGGTTAGCATCGTATGGACTTATTCATTGTGATTTCAATGAGTTTAATATTATGATCCGGGAGAAGTTTGACAGGCCAGAGGAAGAGGTTGTTATTATTGATTTCCCTCAATGTGTTTCGATTTCACATGTGGATGCGAAACGATATTTTGAAAGAGACGTTGACTGTATTAGAAGCTTTTTTGAAAAGAAGCTGGGTTACGTGTCGGATGATTACCCTAGATGGGAAACAGACGTTAAGAGAGTTGAGAAACTAGATATATTGGTCGAAGCGTCAGGATTTAGCAAAAAACAGGTGAAAGATTTAGAAGCTGCAATGGCGTTGTCAAGAGAGACATTTGGAGAAGATGAATTTGTTGAAGGTGAGGGAGACGATGACGAGGAAGAACAAGAGGAAGGAGGCGAAGAGGGAGAAGAAAAAGAAGAAGAAGAAGAAGAAGAAGAAGAAGAAGAAAAGGCTGAAAATGACGACGACAGCCATGAAGAGGACCTAGAGTTCAAAATAAACGCTCAGATTGCTAGGAAAGGTATCGAAAATATGAAAATGGACAAATTAGGTAATTATATACTTGATAGTTAAAAACTGCATATATTATTCGCAATGTACAATTGTATTTATATTACGAGCAGTTCAACCTCAGAATACTGTTCAACATAATGTTCAACAGTACGACGACAAGCTGCGAGAACACTTAGGAAGGGACTCGAGGCTAAGTGGACCACCATACTCAGTTGCGTGTCATCAGTTTTAGGTTCGTGTCCATACACAAGACAATAAGGAGTTTTATCAAGAGCCGGGTTAATAACTGTTGTATTATAAGCTACGCAAAGTTTTGAAATGTAGAGATCAATATATTCTTCTTCCACCATTGCTTCCTTTGGACATTGTCCGTGATAAATGATAGACTGAGTAATGACATAATTTAGATGCTCAATCCATTCTGCAGGTCGCTCTTTGATTGATGGGCATTTAATCTTCAAATTTCTGAAAAGATTTTCTAGCGATGCCATTGTAGGAGTGCCATCTTCGCTAATATGGATTTCTTCAACAACTTTGAATCCCAAATCATTAAGCCAGTAATCGAAGATAGGTCCAGCTGTAAAGCATTTAACATCATGCACCACTTCAAAGTATACAAATGAAGTAAGGAGATCGCGAATAACAAACGTATAATATTTCTCACCGTCTTCAAAAGCGAAAGGCCCACAATGAGCAACAGCGATTCTTCTGCCAGGAAAATCTATACTTCCTGGCAGAGGTGGGCCTTGCGGGAGGACGTGTCGAGCTGGCAAACACGCTTCGCAACTGTCCACATACTCTTTAACATCCTTTATCATATCTGGCCAATAAAATCGGCTAGCAACCATATATAAAGTGTCAGCCGAACTAGCATGAAATAGGTAATGGTCTAGTCTCTTCTTCTGCTGCGACTTTTTTGAAAGAGAAATCAACGAAGCTGCTCTGCCATGAGCAAATTCTATAGCAAGCTTTTGATAAAGAGGAGGCAATACAATAGCATAAGAAGTATCCAATCGATGTATTGGTGGAACTTTTAATGGTTTGGTCTTTTCAACAGGCCTACGGCGGTAGAGAGTTCGCGACATTACCACATAAGGTTCTTCAGGAGACTTCAGAAGAGGTCTACAGAACGGGTCTAAGCGCTGTACTTCCCTGATTTGGGTATTGGAGGCAGCGAACGGTTCATCGAAAGTAAAATCTGGTGGCTGGTCTCTCTGGAAAATTTTGGTATATTCGTCGGCTTTAGATTTGGCCTTGGATTTTGATTTTGATTTCTTGGCCTTTGATTTGGACGGTACTGGGCTTGTAGCAGGGTCTGACTCCACAGCAGCAGTTTTTTCGGATTCCGTATCCTTCACTTTGGTAGTCAAATCAGCAACATCTTTGTCACGTAGCTTTGAATCAACGCCACAGTTTTTAGATATGGCTGACGGAGGTAAGTTCAGATGGGCTACAGTTTTCTCAACCAACCTCCGTTTCTGTTCTTCTGTACCTTCGCAAGCACGACATTCTACGTACGTTTTTATACAAGCATTGATCATATTTGGCCAAAAGAAACAGCTAACAGCTCGGAACAAAAAAGCGCCTATTCGAAAATAAAGATAATATTCTCCCATATTTTGCGCCTGACACATGTACAATGCGACATCTTGGAGTTCTTCTGGAACAACAAGAACACCACGTTCATAAAACGCAGGCAAGCCTAATTTTCGTTGGTTTTTAGATAAAGTTCGTCGACGAAAAAGGAGGCCCGACTGCATAAAGTATGGTTCGTGTATGTCCTCTAGTATACCTTTACAATAGGGATCTGACACTTGCGCTTTGAATATTCGGCTATTGGAAAATGGTAGCCTCGCATTGAACTTGTAGTCACATCTCTGCTTATATGATTTGGCGAATTCAGCGGCATAGCCGTCGTCCAAGTATGACGAAGAGTCGAAAATAGTTGGAATTGACACTTGAGTGTTGATGTGGCGGTGACGACCTCTTTTCGCCATTTCTTCGCTTCTCTTTATCGCAGGCTTCCCAGAATTGGCTCTTCTTGTACGCCTCATCAATGTAGTCTTTAGAGCCCGAATAACAGAGGCTACAGTAGTAGGAGCAAACATTTGCTCTAATTTCAAAATTTCTAGGTCACAAGCCAGATCCTCATGACAAGTAATAAACGGAAGGTACTGAATAGCAGAATCATTTGAAGGGATATACGCCAGAAAATTAATAATACGTCGAAGCTTGAGTTCAGTACTCCCATCCATAAATTCAATATTTTCTAACACTACATCTTCAAAGTCCTCTACCGCAGTATAGCGGGTGAATTGACTAATCACACATGACTTAAAAAAATGCCATTTACATTCGTCAAGTGCAATATGAAAGTCGCACTTCTCTCGATCTTTGTTTGCCAGTTGTGTGCGCAAGTGAAACCTGACTAAAGGAATACAGGCGTCAAAATTGACATTCGGATCAATCTTTAAAAGCAGTCTTTCCATGCGAATAAACCAGCCTCTTATATCTAACAGAGGGCTGGGATTTCGAGGATTGGTTCGGAAATATAACCGATCATTGATCTTTTCAATCCGCTCCGTGAATTTTCTTCTAAACTCAAAGGTTAAATATTTAGGTCCACTGAAATTAGCAGTGCCAGTGTCATTGTCGAAATCACCAAGACTCAAATTGCTGAAAAAAGATGTTGTTTCTTCTGGCATTTTGGGTGTGGCATTCTATGATTCAGGGAATACTACTTGATGCCATATATAACCCTGCCGGTAAGTAAAAGATTAGGGTTAGGCCACAATATACTGCGAGTAAAGGTAAATAACAAATAGTATATATCATTGAATCAAGATAAACCAGGCTGTGATAATGATAAATATTAGTCAGGATATAGTGCCATCCGCGTAAAGTTTTCATAAACGGAGAAGGAGGGGGGAGGGGGAATGAGAGGGTTCTTGCAGCAGTCACATGACCAGCGCTCTTTCTATTATCTCAATTTATAAGAAGAGAGGACATCTCTAACTCACATCAGACCAACAGATTTTGGATCTGCTAAATATCACTGCTATCCAATGGTCTTGTATAAAATTTTAGAAGATGTCCCTTCTGAGGCTGTCAAAGACGGTTCCGTCTCGCCGTCTGCTGTTCTTCCTTTAACTCCCTTAGATGCCAAAGACGGGTTCATCCATCTGTCAACCGCTGAACAGTTAGAAGACACTCTTAATTCTTTTTTCAGCAGTCATAACCGCGTAGCACTCCTCTGTATTGACGCCCCTGACACAAAGGAAACTCCAATCGTTTTAGGCCATACTGGCAACCGTCCCGACAGCAAAATGAAGTGGGACTGGGTTGAATCTCGTCAAACATACTTTGCTCATATTTACGGAGATCTGACAAACGGTGATATTTCTAAAGTTGTAACTGTAAGCAAACCTGGACCTAAATGGGTTATTGGGACTGAATTATAAACCACAGGATCCTTCTCTGTCTGTGTGCCGGAAATGTTATGCCGAGAGCGTCCAGCTCTGCTAGGGTCAACTGAGTTCACTGTTCGCTGTACAATAGTTTTTACTGGTACACTCTAGAACAACTCTAGGGATGAATCCTACGTATTTTTATGTAAATTAAATGGTTAATCTGCCGCTCACTCACCCTTTTCCCCAGTCTCTGTAAAGAAAAGATCGACTGACAAGACTGCCTATTATATATGATTACCCTTGCCGCTATCACCCGCTATTTTGCGTTGTAAAGAAGCACACTCTGCCAATTCTGCTTTTTTTTTCATCAGAATCATCGTATTCTATTAATCCAGATGAGATGAGATACCTCTCAGGATCACTAGCAAATGTTATAGCTTACCTATCTAAAGAAAATGTCAATACAGAATTCATATTTGTGGGTGCAAGCGATGAATTTGTAGGCCAACTGACAAACGCGTCGTCATATAGTAAACTTACAAAACGAGATACATTTACTATTAAATTTGCTTTGAATTCTAATGCATTGTTGGTATACCTGTATTCGAGGGATTGGGGTAATGATGGCGTACGTGTCTCTTCTGCTTGTGGGCCTTCCCCTACAGATGCTGATTCTAGCAACTCCAGTGAAGCTGCCATCAACACAGCAGGACCTTTTACTACTTCTACTACTACTGAACGCAATACCATCTCTAGTGTTGACAGTACAACCCCTACTGCTAATACATCTGTTAATACCCCCAAAATCATAGTCATATGGGGACTTCTAAGCCAATTACAGAAAAATGATAGTTTAGATGCTACTCAGGTAACAAAATGGCTCTTTGCAGTAATGGGAGCAGTCACAGATGTCAAAGGAGTCTCATTAGCAGATGAAGTTGACATTGAAACATCTTTAGTATTCAATCCCAGGGCCGGAAATTCAACCTCAGGCAAAGTTAGAATTGCCTATAATGTGACGCTTAAAGACCTACTTGAAAAATGGATGTCTATCAGAAAATTGAATTAATCTACACAACAATTCAATAAGACAAATAATAATAAATAAAAAGAGGAAGACAGCAGTCTTTTATAATCTGACTACAACTATCTTCTCTACACCTCAACTGCTCCTTCTTCTCTCTGCTCCTCCTCCTCTTCTTCTTCTTCCTCACTACTACTAATACCCCAATCATCTTTTGGCACTTCCTTCAACTCGACAGGCCAATATGGATATCTTTGCCATTCCTTCTTATTGGTAACAATATTGCTGATGTCACCCTTCACTTTTGATTCAGTATCGCCATGAAGAACGTCCAGTCCATATAGTTTAACGACCACGTAGCCGCCTCGTTTAACAAAGATGGTATTTCTAAACTTAGGAGGCATAGCTACCAGAATAGTCCTATCTTCTTCATTATCGATCTGACACTGGCCGTCGCCTGAGCTCAGCACCTTTAGAAGTTTAACTGCTTCAGACGGTGGTACCAAGACCTCGTAGAGGCTGTTACCACGGGCTTTGATAATGGAAACTATAAGTTCGTTTTCATTAATATCATCTGGAGGCATGCCTATAGCCTCTATACGTTTTTGAACAGCTCTTGATTTGATTCCCATAGTGAATAAAGAGTGAACTTGCGTCGTGATAATAATTACTGGCAGATGCACGAGATATCATGAGGTCGGTTCGCAGCAGAAAAAAAAAAATTCAGCCGTGTGGACCCTGAAGCAGTAGATGGATAATACTGCGATTCAATTACTGTGTGTAAGACCGACATGTCAGCAATTTATCTAATTCCTACAAAGGAAGGATGTGATTAACGTGAGGCCAAGTAGAGTTCAGTCGACACGCGCTTGCGAGGCAAACACAACGCGTGCGAGCAGCGCCCAACAGCCGGATGCAGAACCGAAACCAGTATGGTACCATGCTTAAATTAAATATATAATAAAGAGATCTATTCGACATGAACTTCAGCCCCTTCACGGTCGTAATAGGCCACGAGGACAATTTTGAACTCAGAACAGGCAATACCAAATTGTTTGAGTAGCCTGGTTTGTTTACCATCTAAAGTCTGTCCTTCAGTACAAACAGTATGATCTCCAGAGAGAACCACCTTACCATTTTTAAGCTGGGTAGGGACACCTAAAGATCTAATAGTCGACTCTAAAGAATGGGCCAATGGAACATCATCCTCAGCAGGAATTTGACCACCTCTTGAGTAGACAACACCAGCGGGGATAGTAAACGTTAATGGAGCAATGACACCAGCACGAGCGAAATCAGATTTAACAAACGTTTCAAAGTAATCACGAACAACTTGAGGCTCCTCGTCAGTCATTAATAAGCCAACATCTCCACTCATATATTTGGTCAGTTTAGCCAAGTTGTCTCTATGTTCCTCTTCAGGCTTTTTACCGAGCGCTTTCTGCATAACTCTAGTTCTACCAAACAAGATCTTACTGCCAATCCAGTCCTGTCTGATGTTTTTAAGGAAAGTGTTGCGCATATTATCGACTCTGAAAACCCAGGTATAGGCGTATTTGTCCACATTTTCTTTGATGTCATCACCTATCCTTTCTTTGTCCTGACGAGTCTTTTTGTCAGTTTTAGTTAAGTTCACTAGACGAGGGCGTTAGTATATGAAAGACGGAAGTAGTTTTGTTTTATATCCACCAAGCGAAGTAGGAAAACAGTAACCGACTGAATTATAACTAGTAAAGAGGGAGAGTGATATGATGAAAAGATGAAATCAAGAGACCCTCAACAGAGTACTAAACATCACTATTGTACTTACCGAGCTTGGATCTTCTTGATTTAGGCATTTTATATTATTCTATTGGTACTTTTGAGTTGGAATATTTTGAAAGTAGAAATAAATATTTTTTTTTATTTCCTGCACTTCGTCCTATCTCCAGATCCAGGAGGATTTTTTGAAAAATTCAGTCAGCCGTACTGAAAATATATTTGAAGATACGTACGGCTGTGTGGAGTATAAATATGTAGAGTAGTTAATTTTTCAGTCGTCTTCTCTCTCTACTTACTACAAACCACTTTTGAATGAATATTTCTGAAGATGATCTGATTAAGTTTCATGAGTCTCATTTTGGTTTTGTGCCAAACATTGAGAGTGTACGGTGGGATGATAATGACGAGGAGGAAGATGTAGAGCCAGTTTATTATTCTGACGGAGTAATTCGAACGATAACAGACGAGGAGATAGCATTTTTCCGGGCTTCAGAGCTGCGTAAAAGAGAACTAAATGGTGCGGTCGACCTGGTAAAAGACAGGATTGTACCAGATGTTAGCACTGACGGAAGCATGTGTGATGATGCTACCACTGCCACCACCAAGACTACTATGTCGAATCAACTGCTACCTACTACGACACAGCGTCCAAAAAGTGTAGAGGAGATCAAGCCATATACGCCGTTGTCAAACGACTCTTCAAATTACACTACGATTTTTGGTGCCTATGAGTTGTATATTCAGCGACTGGATGATGAGTGTGATACAAATTTCATCACTATCTGTCGTAGCCGAAAAGTCCAGCATTACTACCCAGTGCTTCCTTTGTGAATGTAAGTACGCCCTTCTGAAACTGCTATTACAGAACAATTCAATGATGAAAAACCAGTCATCCTTAACCATAATTTCATGTGCCAAACCATTATTGTCATATTCCGGCACATGGACTTGATGACAATAATTGGGTAATTCTGAAACGAATTGAGCTGTTTTAGTTTGACGAGAGCAAACTTTACAACTAAAGAATTATTATTAACAAGCTAAGCAGGGAAATGTGAATGCGCATCAAATGACTGGGGTGTTAAGTACATAGACAGTAAATGAATTGCGTGTATAGACCTCGTCACAGAGACTATCAACCAGACTAGCGAGCTACTGATATCTTGGCACAGCCAAGCCGCCAGAGGCGACGCCCGTCACTCTTGTGATTCCAGTAGCCGACTATATAACAGCTATTATGCTATACCACTAAATACAGTAATAACGATCACCGAAATCACCTAGACCAGGTGTGATGTAACTATTTTCATCCAAAGCGTCGTCAACAACACCGGTCACAATTCTCACTTTGGGAAACTTGGTAGTGAAATTGTCGATACCTTCTGGAGAAGCTATCAGATTCAAAAACACGATCCTATCCTGGACAACACCGCGAGATAGTAGAACATCGACAGCCATCATGGCAGACCCTCCCGTGGCAAGCATGGGATCCAACAAAAATACATATCGCTCAGAAATATCTTCAGGCAATTTATCATAAAACAGCTTCGGCTTTGCGGTTTCCTCGTCTCGCTGAATAAGGATCTTTCCAATTCGCACCGATCTACAACAATCCCGCAGACCCTGTTCCATAGATTCGCCCGCTCTCATGATTGAGACACCACAGATTTTACCTTCGAAACTAACGCCATCGAACGAGGTTCCAAGGGGAGTTGACACAGTTTGCGGTTTTACAGGCAAATGATTCAACCCCTCCTCCACCAACAAACGAATAATCCGATCCGAATAGAAGATAAAGTCACTTCTAGAAGTATTTCGATCACGAATGATGCTGTAACGTTAGTCCAGTTCGCGCCCCTGCTCTGCCTCCGGCGGCTGGCCTATGCCCAGACCCGCAGCTTCGCTTCGCGGAGGGCTAGTACTCGCTGTACAAAGGGAGTCAATAGAGCACCCCAGCGGGCACAATTGGATCAGGCAACGCCCCAAGGTCTACATACGTATACAGACCACGAAGCTGGTTGGTTTGGGGAAGAATTGATACTGTATTAGGGAATGCCATTGTTTCTTCAACTGTCATTGCCTCTTCGGTCGATTCGATGTCTGCCAGTATAAAGTTTGTTCGGTGTTTATCGGTTATCTTTTAAGTTTCTGATAACAGCGACCCTAACCTGCAATAGCCCTGGGGCGGATCGGTCCAGTTGAGCCGTGCAACCTATTATGGTTAAACAACCGGATGTCGTCGATACTCAGCCGGGCAGCCACCAGAGATCATTGTTTCTGGCCTAGGTGCGATTCAAACAAGAGGGAAATACTTCTTTTCCCCAGCACTAATCTGCTATAAATAGGAATGAAATCGCACTTTATTATCACACTCATTTATCTTTTTCAAGGTTACATAGAGTCGGATACAACAATACTTTAACAGATTACAACACTAGAGAGATAGGTAGGTAAGATGATCAATAGATCAGTTATTGCTAATGAGCTCGTAAATACTTCAATTTACAATAAAGTGAAAGATGGCGAAATAGTTCCAATTGAGAATACAGATCTTATCGATCTGAGTCTTTTAAAAAAAGTTGACACTAATAGGCTTGAGGCTTCGGTGTTCAAAGATTTAAAGCATAGGATAAAGCACTATTATGACGATATTTCAGTGCACGCTATAAAATTTGCGCACGCGACTTACTCACATAGAGATATTGCTAGTAGAAATAAGGCACAATTTTTCTGTTATGCGTCCAGTCCCATTGCAGGAAGAACGTTCCCAATGGTAGACCCATTCCAAGAGATAAATCCAGACTTGGTGGAGGAAAATACCTTGGTGAAGGAAAATACTGAGGCGCTAAAATCTGGTTTCCTCTCTGAAATAGACTGTCCACACTTGCAGAGATTACTTGGGGCACTACGTAACAAGGACAACATAACCATAGAAATCGGTTTGAGTCAAATATATTTAGCTTGTTACATGGAAGCAGAATTACCCAAAGTAATCCAGGAAGTTGTTAGAAAAATCCATGGGTATGAAAATGAAACTTTTGAAAGAGCGTCAGACGTAATTATTAAAATTGAATGCTATGCGGAACATTTAAATAATCACGCCATGGAAAATTACACAGAGCTATAACGTTTATTGCTGAAGTGAAAGCTGCGATGGAAAATCCGCTTGAATTTGTAAATCATGGCAACTATAGAGAATATGGTGCCTTGATTGAAGCGGAAGTTCAAAAGCACACCACAATATCAAAGCTACCCATATGACCAGGGTAGCACCAGAGATTACAAGCCCAACTATGAACCGAATCAACCTAATTATAACTATAGGGAAGAAAATGGAATAATCGATGAAACTTATTTTGGAAAATAATAAAAAACTAGAAATTTGGAAATAATGCACGAGACTAAACCTGTGTCTACAGACCCTGCAAACACTTAGAAGAAATAATTGGATAAAAAGTTAAGATCCAATTTGATGCGTATGTGAATAGCGAAATTGCGTTTCCGAGGGTGGATACATCTATAATAGCGAAGATGATCAAGGGAAAGCATAATATCGCTCATTTCTGTGCACACATACAAGATAGAAGGCTACAACAAGAAGTTGAATGAAAATCAACGGTTAGCAATCAATACAGTTACCTTGGTAATAATCTCTTCAGAAATTACAGTTACAAAAAGGATTAACATTTGAAATTAAATAATTAGAAGACCTTAATACAATCACCGAAAATTTAACCAGAGAATAAAGAATCTGGAGGAGTAATCTAAAAACTTGGTTGGAGGAAAGGGAGTCGAGAAAGCAAAGCTCCGAAAGCCATTGGAAAATCTTAAAAATATTGTACATATCATTATAAAATAATCGGATATATCCAACGCGAGATGGAGAATTAATTATGTGGTTGAAAAGCGGAGCGACGAGTCTGGGCAGAGCCCAGACTCCGGAGGCAGGCAGGTCAGGTGAAGTGAGAGAGGGTCATAAATCGTTAGATATATATATATAAAAATTAAAGCGTTACGTCTTCTTCATTAGATGAGGATGAGTTGTTTGATTGGGCGGTGACAATGCTCATGAGGGACGGGGAGTAGAGGGATGTGGAGGAGTTGATTCCCCGGCCCACTGCTAAACTGCTGGGGGTCATTTCTTCGAATTTGGGGAGATTTGCCACGATGTTGTTGTAATCGGGCGGACTGAGGGGGACGTCTGCGTACACTGGGGGAACTTCGTCGTCCCATGCTATGCCTAGACCAGAGTGATCAGTCAGAAGGAGGTTGAACTGCATTCGCAACACTCGAGCAGCTCCAGTGGGGACTGAATGTCGAGCAGATTTATGTTGGAACGCCTCTTCCGAGATGACCAGCTCCATTACCAGCGTGTGGGTCACAGTGAGGCCGAGCGTGGGGTCATCGACATTGCAACACACACCAGCAAGAGTATGAGTAGAGAAATCTTGGGCAGCAAGCTCGATTTTCCCGTTGCCTGAGAAATCAGTTTTCCAGCCTCCTTTGATTTCTCCATAGTTTAGTACCCGCACATCTTCAATGAGTGAAGATGATGATGATGCATCGCTGTCAGAATGCTGGTCACATAGTTTGGCACGCATCTTTACCGTCTCGTCTACTCGCCAGTTGATTTTCCGCATCCGCCAACGTGACGTGGATGATGACGACGACTTGCCGGAACTTGATACACCTTCAAGGAGAAGCTCAAAGGAGAATGTGGAATTGGGATGTACGACAGATGGAAGGTTCACAGTAGCACTAAGGTCAGTTGGTGGGAACACACGTACCGAAGTTCGATCTGGGCCACCAATAATAGATCGTTTGATTTTGAGTGGGATCTGGACAGTAAAAGGGTTAATGGATTTATCTGATGGAGTAGCGACTGCTTTGAGGTAATACTCAACCGAGAAAACGGCGTTTCTCGATGTAGCTGGCAATGAGCCAGGGAGGAGATGGGAAAATGGGTACCCATGTACGGATTTCGGGAGAGACGCAGGTTGGGTGAGAATATCCCAGCGGGCCAATTCAGTTGTGTTGGAGGTGCATTTTTCACAAGTTCTTGACGGTTCTGGTAGAGGCGTTACAAACCCAGAAGACACTTTGGGGTTATTGTGCGACGACGGCGATTGGTGGCCACCAGAGGGAGTCGTTGGTGAGCATTTTGTAGCAGCATCATTTGAAATATGTACTGTCTGATAGACACCCATGTATACATTATCCATTGCAAACGGATCATCTTGAAGTACTTCGAGATCAAAAATACCGCATAGAAGGGCTCCAGTAGATTCGTTATGAGGGCCATATAATACTAATGGAGGAGACTCGATTCGATACGCTAGTTTGATAGGGTCTTGGGGAGGAGGTGGAGGGATTTGAGAAGAATTCAAGGTCAAGTTATTCTTAGCAGTGGTGGTACCGCTAGTAGTAGGAGATAGAACAGGCGAACCTGACGGAGGGACGCCAGTCAGAACGTCGGCATTCTGGGAAGGACTCGGTGTAGTATTAGTGGATGGAGTACTATTGGGTGAATGTCTAGGTCTCAATGAAGGAGATTTTGATTTGGATGTGCCGCCATGGGGATGAAGGAAGTTTAACGATCTCATTTGAAATAATAAGATCAATGAGTGAATAAGTATATTAGTAGATCATGAAAAGAAGCGAATCAGTTAATCAATCAATGAGTGAGTGAAATTGTGATCTGGGTGAAAGAACCGTTCTATTCTATAACGATCGCTAAAATCAGTTGTATAATTTCAGAGTTTGTTATTTGTCGATTTCTCTTCTTTGTGTTGCTCTGCTAAACAAGCGTTTATTGAAAAACCTTCTTCTTGTCACCTTATAAAAATTCTCTATGAATTGAAAGTCTTCTGATCTAAAATATATTTACAAATCATCACTCAAACGCACCACGGTCTCTTTATATATCATTTCACCTCTCTAACGTCAACTAAGACCGAGCAGATGTTCCCCTCTCATTTTCCAATGGTTTCTTTTTCCTGTCTCACAGAAAAAAAAATAATATCCGCCCATATTAGGAGATCGATAAACCCGCTACACGTCTATCAGCAAAATCAAACATTAAGGTATCGGATGACGAATTGCCCTAGCCCTAGCTTATAGTAGTAGTAGCATTAGCAGTAGAAGCAGTCATAGCAGCAGTCATAGTTGTAGCAGTAGGGATCCATCTCCGTCATCGCTCGCGAAGCGAGCACAACGGATCCGAACAGCGCCCGACCGCTGGAGGCAGACTCCTCCTCCTCACACTCCCGCACTGTCCCATTGTACGGAGTAAACTCTAATTCTCGCCGTGATGGCCGACAGCACGAACAGCCTGTCGCCTCCGGCGGCCGGGCTCTGCCCGGACCCGTTGTGCTCGCTTCGCGAGCTGGCTGGGATCAGGCCGATGGAGCTCCTCTTCCGCTGGCCGGAATCGCTCAATATGCGGGGATGCAGCCGGCTAGTAAATTACAATCAATCACGAGATCTCCTCTATCAGAATGTAAAGTATTTTACCCGTTACCCCTTGACTCATAATCAGCAGCAGCATCATCTGACTATTTATCCTTATCTATGTAGAAATGTCAGATAGTGCACTTCAGTTTACGCCGTTAATGGGCTCGCGTGGGGGACATAGAGGGGAAAGAGAAGGAGGGTGCTGCCAATGTCGTACAACAAATCATCTATGTACGACTACCCCTGAACTCATCTGATCACTACTCATCTGATTCACTATTCATTACTTCTGTTCATATCGGCGTTCTACGCCTTTCCCTCTTTCCGCCCGCTGTCTCTGTTCGTATCGTATCTACTCTATTCCCTTTGCCTGCCTGCTTTTCTGCTTGGCTCTCATCGTCGAAGGCCTGCAGTCCATATCATATGAGATGCTACTATATTTGTAACATTGCCAAACCATTGTTAATTCTGTCACTTAAACTTCAATACAGTCAATCTTAGCTTTCTGTCCTGCCGCCTACAGACCGGAATAATTGCCAAACTTAAACAATCCGTAAACTTAAAGTATTCTTCACTATTCTCGTCACAATGTTCAGTTAAAGGCAGTCTGTTGCGACGGAGAAACTCATCTAAAGATCTACGCGATGTGCGATCGTCAGACGTTAATTTCCCATTTAGGTATCCAGTTGCGGGCAAACCAGGGCCAAAAAACTTTTTATTTCCGATTTCTTCACGGCTACCAGCGCTATTTGCTACCAATACTACTTATATGAGTATTCCAGTGCCAGTACCAGTGACAGGCCAGTCTGGTCAGCGGGTGGCCGGCGGCAGGCGGCATTCAAAAGTGAAGGAGACCCATGTGCGTCTTAAACTTTCCTGTACAACAAACTTCTCACCCAACGGTCCACCAGGATGATTGGCGATGCTCTGCTTTGCGTTGAGGCGGAGAAAAACGCTCTTCTGTCCCCTATATATCCTTGAATAGGCAATCTGATGCGACAACATGTTCTAGTATCGTCTCAATAACGCTTAATGTCGCTGTCATACTTAATCAACGACAAGGATGGGAGGAGTCTGCCTTGGCTCCTAAAAAGGCTCATTTCTTGATTCGCTCGATGGTACTCTCTGCGATCTGGGAAGAGCCTAGCCGCCGGAGGCAGTCCCCCCTGACGAATAAGAACGGCCGGTCTTCCTCCAGCGGCTGAGCTCTGCCAGACCTGTACCTCTGCTTCGCGGAGGACTTGGGGTGCCCTGCCATCATCATATTGACACGTTCATACTCCAGAAAACCACTTCATCACACCATCATTGTCTGCTACATCTACGTCTGATCATGATCCTGGGTTAGGTTAAATATAAGATTTCAACATCAGTTTACCCCTGAGCTGGCTCGACCATCGGCCGGCATTACACGAATCCAGCACGAGCGAAGCGAGCTACGGGTCTGGGCAAAGCTGGGCTTCCGGAGATTCCAGGGGTTCGTATCAGTGCCTCCGGCGAAACCCGTTTCTCGCTTCGCTCGTGCCGGGTTCGTTCGTTAGAATCTATTATGGGTCGATGCCCCAACGATAGCTTCTATTGTTTCAATGATACTGAGACCGAGAGATACTCTTGTTTCGTCACAAGTTGTTAAGTCTTGGAGGTGGTGTGCGGTCAGGCATTTGTGCCTCACGTGCCTATTTGCATGAATTTTTTAATTCGTTAGCATTCTCTTAACGGACTTTTAAACACAGTGATCTCAATTTTTCACGTTCATACTGCTCCGGTTGGTGGTCATATGGATTAACCAGTTTATCATGTTCTTAAGGAATCGAATTATAGGACCAATTCTACGGTCAACTAGTAGTCTTATATCTACAGCCCCCTCCCATCAATTCTTCCAACAGTGTCGCTATGCTTCTGCTTTAGGCTCACTGTCACCGGCTCCTGGTGCAACTAGACAACGTAATCGAGTAGGCAGAGGTCCTGGTTCCGGCAGAGGTAAGACGTCCGGTCGTGGCCAAAAAGGTCAGAAAGCCAGAGGCAAGGTAAAAAGCTGGTTTGAAGGTGGTCAGACACCTATTACTAGATTATTTCCTAAAGTTGGATTCAGAAGTCAAGTTCCTAAACCCGAATACATCAACCTTGCTGTTTTACAAAGATTAATTGACTTGGGAAGACTGGACCCCAGTCAGCCCATTACTATGAAAGAATTATATAGGACAAGGTTCTTTGGTAATATTAAGCATGGCATTAAAATACTTGGTGGTGAACCTAATAAGTTTACTACCAAGATTGATATTTCTTCCACATCAGCAACGCCCAGTGCCATCGCTCGAATTGAGGAACTTGGTGGATCTTACCGAGCTGAATATTATACTCCTTTAGGTATGAAGGTTCTTACTAGACCCGAAGCCATTCTTCGCAAATACGGTCGCATACCTCTTCGAGCACGTCCCATCGATAGAAAGAGCATTGAATTTTATAGAGATCCCGAACGACGTGGCTATCTCGTCGATGCACCAGGGGCTCCTACTATCAAACCAGCATTCGTTGCAAAATCGAAGACCTTTACCAGTCCGTTATTACCTACCATTGCCAAACTCAAACTGAATGACCCTTCAGCTAGTGCCGCTCGTGCTTTCCAAGACGCAAAACCTAAACGTTAATTGTACATAAAATGAGAATAAATAATATTTCCCTACAGAGCCCAGCCGCCGGAAGCAGAGCCAAGAATAACACTTCACCACCCAGCAAAGCTACTTTTCATGATGGTCGTCTTGACTCTTTTAGTACGGTGATCGTCTTCAGGCGTAATAGATGAATTAACTGCAGTTGAAGCTACTGGTGGTACTTCTCTTTTCAGATACTTGCCTACGACCGTAGGGCCGTCACTAGATGATTTCTTCAACCACGGACTGTCGTCTTCCCCGTCAGCAATGCCGTTCGATTCCTTCTTGTTATCGGTTTGATCCTCATCGTACAGACCCTTCTCAAACGGGTCGACAAGAATTTGTACAGATATCATGGAAATAGTTTGGCGTGGAACGTCATTGGCTCCTACTGGAACTCTTTCTAAATCATCAAGAACAGACAACCCACCAACTACCTTTCCAAACACTGTGTGCTTGCCATCAAGATGTGGAGTACGACGATAAGTGATGAAAAACTGAGAAGTATTTGTATTTTTCCCTTTATTAGCCATTGCCAAAACGCCCCTTTCATCATGTTTGAGCGGCGTATTGGTCTCGTCTGCAAACGGCTTTCCCTCGGGGAAAGCACTTTTACCTCCAGTGCCTGAACCAGTAGGGTCACCAGTTTGAATCATGAAATGCTTGATATTTCGATGGAAGATTATTCCATCATAATAACCCTGTTTGGCCAACTGGACGAAATTGTATACCGCCTTAGGCGAGTATTTAGGATACAATTCGATATTGAGGGTACCTAGGGAGGTCTCTATTTTAGCATATCCTGGGTCTAGGAATTTCTTTTGCTTCAGAAGCTTTTCGATCGGGATGTCGGTAAATGATGACTTTGTGGAAGGATCCATGGCCGTTGACGTGAGTGAGCTGGCCATATGATGGGTAGTAAGCATACTGTGGGGTTTAGAAGAAGTTGCAGATGCTCCATTAGATACACCACTCGATTTAGTCACTAATCTCTTCTCTTCTATTTTACTAATAGCTCGCGATTTCTTGGTCTCTGCAGACATACCAACACCTCCTCTTAACAGAATGATATCACTCTTTGTAAACTCTTCGTCGCTCACGAGATCTCGCATAAACTTTGCACGGATGTTGTGTTCTTTCACAGTCTCTTCAAAGTACACTCTACCGCTCGGTTTAATGACCACTGGTTTGCTCAGGGTCTGAAATTCTTTAAAACTCATTGGATCAATGTATTTTCCTTTATTATTTGTTTCAATATGCAATTTAATCAAGTCTTTATTCGTCATTGGTTCTCCGGTGACAGGATTCGTACCGTTCTTTCGAATATACGGCAAGATGTTACGTATATCATATACGTTCCCATGAATATCAGCCATTCCAGCATCTTTTTGGATTGGTTGCTGGCTTATGCTACAAGTCCAGAACGGTAGAGCGCTGACCGTCCTAGCTAAGTTTGTAGTTAACCCAGAACTGGTTTTACCAGAGCTCCCTGAGAATCCACCAGCGGACCACTCCGAGTGCGTAATGTATAACTTGTCAGTATTTTTGCCCATACTATCTATCAATATTAGTCAGTTTTATCTTGGAAATCAAAAAGCGTCGACGGTGATGATGATTGATCTAACATTATTTATTTCAGCCGCACAGACGTTAATTATTTACTGTGAAATATACCAGATACCACTAATGGAGCGTGACACTTTAGGCATTAAAAATTGGTCCGGACACTCAAAGCGCCATCAACGGAGAGGAGTTTGTGGTATAGGGCAGAAAACAGATTTGTTAATAGCATATAATAAGCTATTCAGTGCCAACTAGCTATTCATCACGAAAATGAAAAGGGCGGATAAGCGCATGACATCCTACTTGAAAACGATGTCCCTCGAATATTGCCATTTTGGCGAAGAGACGAGACGTGTGAAAAATGGACACCTCGCGTTTTCATGCAAAATCAGAAGCCGACACTTTTAACACTTGTTCGTATACGTGCATCGACTTCCGAACGAGAATTGATTGTTCAAGAAAAGAATAGAGGCGAAGAAGGCGATGTTTCTCAATAGAATTGCGGTTGTCGCATTTGTGGCAGCTCTTATAAGCCAAGTATCGGCGCTGCATTTTTATCTAGGAGATGGTGACAAACAGAAATGTTTCTACCAAGATTTACAGCAGACCACGATTTTAGCAGGTGAGTAGCGCATCTGGAGCCATAAAGGAGACTCTACCGGCTGCGGCCTTTCAACCACTAACGAGTGTCAGCAAAACACAGCGCCTGGGAGTTAGAAGAGACCACAGGCAATTGGGTCAGATCCGAGACGTTGGCTATTCAAATTTCGATTGAGGTGAGTATTTGCTCATACCAGCTCGCGAAGTACAACCGAGTCTGGAGGCAGTCCCAGATTGCCGAAGGTAGATCAAGTCAAGCTGGGTCTAACTAACACGTATGTACAGGAAACATTTGACAACAATCACCGTGTTTCGTTTCAAAGGCTGAGTGCCCAAGGTGATTTCATTTTCACTGCTGCTGATAGTGGTGAGCATAGAATCTGCTATAGAGCTCTCAGTGGCTCCTGGTATCATCAGAAAAAGGTTAAAATGGATATCGATTTCGCTGTTGGCGAGGGACAGACGTTCGATAGTAGAAATGAGCATAAGATCAGTTCGTTAGCCGAGCGAGTCCGTAACTTAAATCAGAAACTGGTTCTTGTTCGCCGGGAACAGTCTTTAATGAGAGAGCGCGAAGCCAGTTTCCGCGACCAAAGTGAATCTACCAATGCCCGTGTCGTTCGTTGGACCTTCATCCAGTTGTTCGTATTGGGTATCACCTGTGCTTGGCAATTGAACCATCTCCGTGGTTTCTTCATGAAGCAAAAACTGGTTTAGTTTTATCTGTTAAATATATTTGTGTATTACTTTCTCACACCGACCTGGGGACAGATGGGGGCTCTGCATCCGGCGGCTAGGCTCTGTCCAGACCCGTATTTTTGCTTCCTGAGGGCGAAATAAGTTTAGGAGGTGTCTCCGACATATGTGCCCAAGCTACACGATCCGAGCTAACAGCTGGAGCGAAGCGAAAGAAGGTACTGGTCTGGACAGATCCAGCTGCCAGAGACAGAACCTCGGTTACCCCCGTTAATGGTATCTTCGCGAAGGGGATCGCTAAAACAGGATAAGGGTTACATGCCTGTATCGGTATCTAAAAGATAAAGCACATTCAATATTTCTGCCGATCATTTATCATCCTATTCTCTTTCTTTCTCTTATCTCTACTACCTTGTGATTAGAAAATGATGACGTCGGATACAGAAGCAGAACTAAAGAATTTACGAGAAGAAGTTAATAGGCTCAAGAAAGAAAATGAGCAGTTCAGGAAAATGCATTCTCAGCGTGAGTCAGTTTCAGCGTCCAGTTTGTCTATGTCGGAGTCACAGACCAACAACACCCAAAACGCTGACCATCTTGACTTGGATGAGTATTTACGCTACGGCAGGCAGCTAATAGTTCCTCAGATTGGACTTAGTGGTCAGATTAAACTGAAAACCTCTAAAATACTTGTCGTTGGTGCCGGTGGCCTAGGTAGTCCAGCGCTAGCCTATCTAGCAGGCGCTGGTGTAGGCACTTTGGGAATCGTAGACGACGATACTGTAGAATCATCGAACCTGCAACGGCAAATCATCCATAACACGAACCGGGTCACAGTTTCGAAGTGTGAATCGGCCGCGCAATTCATCAAAGAATTAAATCCTAAAGTGCACACTATTATATATAAAACCCGCCTAAATGCTCTCAATACGTTTAGTATATTCAAAGAATATGATCTTGTTCTTGATTGCACGGATACTCCCTCTACAAGATACCTCATCAATGACACAGCAGTCCTTCTAGGTATCCCGTTAGTGTCAGCCTCTGCTTTGAAAACCGAAGGGCAGTTGTTAATCTTGAATTACCAATCAGGCCCATGTTACAGATGCTTATTTCCAATTCCACCACCACCAGATAGTGTATTGTCGTGTGGCGACGGCGGTATCCTGGGTCCTGTTGTTGGAATAATGGGTGTCCTTCAATCTATTGAAGCCATCAAAATTATAACTGGCGCTTATGATGATATTAAATATACTCCGTCTATGACTTTGTTCAGCGCGTATTCGGTTCCTCAGTGGCGTCATATCCGAATGAGAGGGAAGAAAAATACATGTGCCGTATGTGGTGAAGCTCCCGTCATTTTCCAAGAAGGTATTGAATCTGGTCACTATTCATATGAGGAGTTTTGTGGCCGCAGTAGCCAAATCAGCCTTTCCCCTGAAGATCGCATCTCGGTTGAGATGTATTCAAAAGAGAGATCGAATCCCCATACACTTGTTGATGTCCGTGAAACAGCTCAATTTGACATTTGCTCATTGCCAGGTTCTATTAGTAAGTACGAACGAGCAAAGCTAGCCACGATTCTGACCGAGACCCATCTGCCGGAGGCAAAACAGGGCCAGTCTACGCGCACAGCCCATACTTCTGTCTCCGTTTCATGCAGATTGCTTCAATTTGGGATGATGGAAGACGGCCTAGTCGCCGGAAGCTGATGCAGAGGCGGATAGAAACACTAACTCAATAGACGTCCCCTATCTCGATTTAAGGACAGGAAAGGCACAGTTTACCGACCAGGAGCTAAAGGAACCGGTGTATGTTGTTTGTAGATATGGAAATGACTCCCAGGGAGGCGTACAGTATATCAAAGAGAAGTATAATGTTCAACAAGTAAAGGATATAATTGGCGGACTGGATAGCTGGAGCCAAAAGGTGGACACGACATTTCCTCGTTATTAAAAAGTTCAAGTGAGCAAACGATCATCCAGAATAGATCATGCGTGCGTTTTCTCGTTATTAATATGTACAACAAGTATACAACATTGATAATTAACTAGTTATACTACAGCCAAGTTCTCAATCCGTAAAATACCACAGCTTAAGCCAGCAACATACCACGAGCCTGCAGATACGTTTCGGTTCCATTCCACACTCGAAACGACAGCATTTCGAGGATAGATAAATTGTCGCTCGATGGCAGGAGCCTTGGGTAGATCTTTGGCTTGTAATACATCAACAAATTTGTACGTATCGATAAATTTGGCAGGAGCGTCAAATTCCCATAATATCGTTTCCTTATATATTGCATTCGTCTGTCGCTTGCTGACTGTGGATCTTCTAATAGAATTACCTATGTGAAGGGTACCGTCCGCACCACCCGAAAGAACCAAGGGATGAAGACACGACCCAGCGACGCTTGTGATGGATGATTCATGGCGGGTGATATTGGTAGCTCCTTGAAGCATGTTGATTCGGCGAATGGGCGTTAATTTAGTGGTAAAAGTGTCTTCTAGGGAAACAAACGAAGACAGCTGATTACAATAGGAAACACAGTTGGTGTATCCTTTGAACCTGATGGAAACAGACCTACTCCGTCGAACATCACGTATATCAATGAGACGTGTAAACCCGTCGGCAGATGAGGTAAACACTAGGTATTCGTAGTCTGGGAAACAGGTCTCCACGGCATTGATATACGAGTCGTGAATAGGAAGATAGTATGAAGGATATATACCATCAGGAGACTCATCCGTTATATCGAATTCTGCCAAAGAACCATCTGCAGTCCCAGTTACAATGTCGTTGATAGTTCTCCATACAAGGCAAGTGATTTTCGAATCCAGTGAATACTCGCGCAGGAATTTCTCGATCTTGAGGAAAATAGGTTCTGACTCCAAAGTTTCACATATATCCAGCAAACGTGCTTTACCATCTTGAAAACTGGCAGCTAAAACACCAATATGACGGCTACTGCTTTTATTAGTGAGACGCAATGGTCTCCAAGACAAGCTTGTTATTGGACCGTATTCTGTGGTGTAGACTGATACTAGCTGGAAATATTCATTAGGATTAGTAGCTTCTTTTGGAATGGCAGTATCTACTCGATAAATCTGAATACACGTCGGAGACGGTAGAGTAGCAAAGCCGGAAATTTCTTGATATACCGATGTATCATTGCTCTCAGGCAAGGTTGAGACTGCCAAATATTGAAATCTTTCTCCGTACCCTGGCGCCCAGGAAGCAGCGCTAACAAATGAGCCAACATGGACAATAAATCCTGCCTGAGGATTTGATCTATGAATAAACGCTGGTTGGAAACACGCTAATGGGGTGTGTGAATTTGATTCCAAATCCGTTTGTATTTTGGCTGTTTTATAATTTCCAGGCACATAACTTGCCATTTCTTGAGCCGAAATCGGTAGTAGTGTCTGAGGTGATAACTCTCCTTCTGGAAACACGTATTTCTGACTGCTAGCATCGTCCGACAACAAACGAGTAATACCTTCAGGCACTTCGAACAAATCTGGGTCCGGGAGAGCAACTTTCATTCCCCATTTGATTCTTTGAGTAATGGCATACACAAACGAATCGTCGTTGTTTCCGTAAAACAATTGGAATCGTTCTTTGAGGCTTTCGGCTCTAATACCTGGTGCTTTCGACGGCCGAATCGCTACTGGTTTAGACAATTTGTTTGATTTTAAGATCCTTTTTGGACCGCCACTATTCCGTTCTTCCAACGAACTCTCTTCTTCTATATCTCGTTGTTTGTTGTCATTATTATGACGACCTTTCAATGGCTTTTTCTTAGTAGCAACTTCATCGCTGTCATCTCCACTGTAGCTGTCATTACCATCTAGGACATCTGCTTCTGATATATCGTCGTCCTCCTCCTCTTCAGCTCCTGCCTCACCTTGGATCCCTCCATCTAATTCAAACTCATCGGAGTCGGATGGCGCATCTTTATGTAATTTACCGCCCAATTCTTCTTCTGATATACCTTCGATCTCCCCAATCTTTGAATAATCGATTTGTTTTCTCGTTCTACGAGAAGTTCTACGAGAAGACGACATAGAGGGGATGGGCGTTGTTGTTTCACGCGGGCTCACTGGCAATGATGAAGCATTTACATTTTCTCCCTGTTCGCGCTATCTTATCTTGTCGATGTTGATTTGGTCAAGGGTTCGTTGCCTATTATATGAGAATGCAGCGGGTAAGAAGTTCCTAGATATTCAATGGTAGTACAGTCAATTTTTAAACCTTACAAAGGATTCTTCAAAATTTGTTAACTTAATCGTCCAATAATTAATGTCGTAAATATTGGGTAATGACATTCTCTTACGACAGATCACTTACAACTCAGTCCACCAACTGCCGCGATTTTCATTATTAGTCCTCTGTAGTCGAATGACAGGTAGCGCCGTACTATACAATCAAACATACAAGCACACCTTTACTCCACTCTTTACACAACAGCTATTGTTTACAAATCGTACGACACACAGAGTATACCGGCTCGACGAGATTTAAATATTACAAAGCACGAGATCGTATAAACCCAAAGTGTCCCAATTGCATGCTGCGTCTCCGCTTTTTTGTCGGTTATATCCACCTGACCTTCTCATCGATACAGCACACGCATTCGTATTCACTTCACCTATTGATGAATTAGCCACCCTAAAATGGGGGACTTTTCTTATCCTCCTGCGAGTAATTCTGACGAAGCGGATGAGGTGGCATCTCAGATATCAGAACCAGTAGATAGTCGGGAAATCTTCGGCAGTAATGATAAGGATAATAATCAAAACAATCATGGAGATGATGACGATTTTGGTGAATTTGTTTCAACAACGGAGATGACAAGAACTGCAGAACATGACGGATTATCAAGACCATTTACGGTGGGCACTTCGCTGCCACAGTTTTATGACCAAAGGTCGTCAACGGTTTCTGTTATCCGATCTACTTCCGCCGCGTTTTCGCGGCTTGATACTGCTCCCACTTCATTAAACTTCTCTGATGATGACCAATCTCAGTCTTATAGCCACCCGTTTGAATCTCTCGAAATTGACGGCCGCAATGATTCTGATGTTGGAGAGTCAAGTCCTGAATCTGGCCAAGATGATAATATTGTGAATACCGAAATGGCCGTTGATGTTGAAGCGGATACCGGTGACCATTATCACGATCATGATGCAGTAAATAGGATCTCCGAGTCTGACTACGTCGATCCCCGTCAATCACCCCCTCTGTCTGTCAATTCTCCTATGCCTACCTCGTCTTCATCCATAACTGGGTCTCCCGTAATTCAACCATCAACGCCAGAATCTTCAAAGATGCCACTGAACGGACCCAAGAATATCCGTTCAATTGATCGCAGATTTCATACAAGAATGAGTTCAAACTCTAGCATTCAATCGGGAAACCTCCTTAATAGACATCTTGAGTCAGTGAGCTCACTGTTCTTCGGACGTGCAGGAAGAGATACTACTACTTCTCCTCATAAAACCAGTAGCGCAAGTACAAGCATTACTGGCGGTAACAATAATAGTAGTAATGAAGAATTGTACCTTGATCTCCCTTATCAGAACACCCCCTGGGAACCTATTAGATGGAGTAAACTTCGTAAGATATCTAACCAGTTGTATTCTGAAACCGCTCATGCAACGTACGGACATCCAACATGTGTTCTACCGGCAGCATTTATAGCTGTAGGAATGAGTCGTGGCCAGGTATTAGTATTTGATTACCAACAGAATCTCAAGCATGTCTTGGGCCTCAAGGCAAAACTTCCTGAATGGGGTGAAGTGACCTCATTGGCTACATCCTTTGATAATACATACATTGGAGTTGGATACAGCCAGGGTCATATCGTTACTTGGGAACTTTCCCGACCAACTACGCCAAATATTCATATTTACCCGTTGGACAATGATTTCGATGTGAAGCCAAACGATAATAAAGAAGGTCATATAATAGGGTCTTCGATAGTCCACTTGTCGTTTGTTGATAGACGGCATAGTGCGCTTATCTCTGCCGATGTTAGAGGAATGGCTTTCGCTCATGATACAGTCAGAAATATTCGTAGATATGTGAAAACAAAACGAATACTAGGTAGATATCGTCCGCAGCCAAATACTAAAAGCAGACCAATGACAGTTTTTGCTTGTGCTCCTCGTCCAGTGAGCCATAATATTCTACCTGATGAGTTAGGATTAGTGGCGTTAATGACTCCTTATCTATTAGTGATTGTATCTATCCATCCTCATATTCGTACCCAACTTAAACTTGGTAGAAGTAAGGACATTAGTAGCTCTATGGGATTAAGTGCATGTCTTGCATGGCTACCAGCTATTAGGTCAGACCACGGACAGGGCCATGGGCAGTCGTCAACTTCCAAGCTCGCGTATTGCTGGTCAAACGTGGTTCATATCTTAGATATATCACTGGCTAAAGATTTGTTCACTGACGAGGTTACTGTTTCGTTTTCTACAAAAAGGAAATTGATATGTGACGAGTCAATTGTAGCCATTCAATGGATCAATTCTCAAGTAAGTATTTAATTCATTCTCGAAACTGGTATCTGGATAGTTTGGCTATCACAGGATTACTTGGGCTAGATCTAACATAGTGCAGATTATATCACTCGTTACAATAACCCAACGACTTCACATTGTTAACACAAACACCATGACGATATCAGAAACTGAAGACCTTCTTGATAAACATATTGTCCACCACGATTATTTCTCTTACAGTCTTCATAATTTGCGGGTCAAAAGACCAGATTCTTCCCTACCTCAACCCGCCGTTATTGCGGATGCATTCTTCAACAGCATTCGTAGCTATAAAGGAAGACTGTTTTTAATGGGAAAATATGAATTTGTCTTAGGCTCGCTATCAAACTGGGCTGATAGGCTTTTGGATGTTATGGAGAGTGGAGGTTATGTTAGAGCCATCAAGCTGGCAACAGCATATTATCTGGGTGAAGAAGATTGTGTGTCGGTTGGATTACCGGCTGATGAAGGTGAACGTCATTCTGTGGTGCTGAAAAGTTTACCGGATTTGATTTTTGCCTCTCTGGGATATGCTCTTCAAACAGATCCGACGGATATAGACGATAACCCATTAAATGACTCAACCATTATCGAGCTTACTGATGCGTGTATAACTGCAACAGTTGCAATGGATCAAACTGATTTGCTTGGCGATATTTTCGAGCTATTCGATTCAACTCCTCATCGCAAGGTCTTTTTTGAACAACTCTCTACTTTTATCTATGACGGTGATATAAAATCATTGCCACCAAAGGTTTTCAAAGAGTTGGTATTGTTCTATGCGTCTTCAAGCGATATATTAGAAGACTTAACTTGCAGGCTCAATACCGATACCCTTGATATTGATTTGATATTCAGTTTGTGCAACCAGTATCATCTTCGTGATACATTGACTTATATTACAAATTGTGCTCTGCGGGATTTTACCACGCCGCTGATTGAGTTTGTTAGTATAATAGAACAGCTGCAGGGCATGAACAATGATGAAGCTAGCGAGACGCAGCAACAACTCGCAAAGGACGCGGATAAAGTATACCCATACTTGTCATATATTTTGACGGGAAGAGTATATCCCACTGCACTTGTATTTGCAGATGAAGATCTCTCGTATTCTGCGAAATGTGCAACATATTATGTACTGTTTTCTGGCATGGTCAAGGGTGGTGATCATGATATTAAGTTCCCTTACTTGAACTCGCTTCTAAATTACAATAGTTCTGCCTTCTTTGCTGCATTGAATGAAGGCTTCGAAGATACCTTTTTGAATGGCGGTGGTCAAGCTATTGGTACCAACGGGTACCCTAATGAAGAGTTGTTGTTTGGATCGTCGGTTAATAGACAGTTAATTATTAACATCTTGTTGGATGTCTTTCACGATGAATCCAACAAACTAGGTTCTGACAGCAGAATCTTTTTGGATATATTCATTGCTAGAAATTATCCCAAATATTCACAGTTTATACTTCTTCCAGGAAAAGTGCTTTCTAAAATCCTTTATGAATTATGTTATTGGGATGATGACCTAGCTATGAAAGAAGAATGTGAAGTTGCGGTTAACTCTCTGTTGACGACATTCAAACCGCCAGATCTCGATAGCCTAGTATCGACGCTCCACGAAGTAAAGTATTTCTCTATTCTGCTTTATCTGTTCCGTTCTGAACGGAAATACACTCAGCTATTGGAAACTGCGTTTGAATCTTTCTTCGCGCATGAATTAAAAAGTGAACACTTCTTTGACATAATCGAAGAATGCTTGGTAAATACAAGGGATATAGACCATACAAGGCAAAGAGGCGGAGTTGATAGGTTGATTGGTGGTAATTTTGAGACTCTAGTCGGCTTGGATTGTGATCGATTAGTGCAACTGGTTAGTACCTTCTGTCCGCACCTTCATGATCTTGTTTTCAAACTAGAGAGTGAAGACCTCCAGTATGATTATTTGAAGATTTTGTTTGAGGCTGTTCGAATGAGTGATAAGCAGCCAAATCAGAAGTTTCTGCCTACCCTTAGAGCAAGAACGCTGTATATCTCGTTACTCGCAAAAAGAGGCGAAGGAAGTTCAATACATCAATTACTGAGTACTATTCTTAGCGGACCAAATGACATTGAGTTGCCTAGTATTGTAGATGATTTGATTTCTTCCAAATGTATCGATTCATTGGTTTTATTGCTGGATAGACAGGGAAGAGTATCAGAAGCCATGATTTACCTACTGGATCATCTTCTGTATCTTAATGATGATTATATGGTAGAAGCAACAAAAAGACAAGTAGATGGACTAGAAGAGGAGTTGTCTAGATATACATCTATTGGAGTTGACCTGTGTCTTGGAGCTGAACGTCAAGGGGTACGGAGTGATGATTCAGAAAATCCTGGTGAAACAGTATGGATCCGTCTCATTGATACGTTGATCGACCTTGTTAAGGATGATGACGACGCAAAGGGATCTGAAACATTGAAATTACATAAACGGTTCAAACATTCACTCCTCCGGCAAGCTCTTTCTTCATTGTTGGGGTCGCCACCAATAAACGTCAGCAGTATTCAACATGATACAACAGTTGTAAGAATATTCCGATCAATTCTTGCCCCCGAATCAGTGAAAAGTAGAACGGTCGGTAGTTTACGACCATTGTTGGATGATTTGTTCTCGGCCTATAATTATCAACATACTATGTTGTGCTTAGTGGCTGAGATTCTTGATTCTGATACTTATGTCAGTCTTCTAGAACTTGTTGGCGAGAGGTTAAAAGGATGGAAGGTATCCAAGTCTGGTGAATGTGAAGGATGTGGAAGAAAGGTTATCGGAGTTGGCGTAGATGCGGAATGGTTATATAATCATTGGGAACTGACTAAAAAGAAAAGGATCAGTTCTTTCATTAAAGGTCACAACAACAGTATTGTGAATAATGACAAGGGAAAGCAAAAAGAGCGGGCTAGAACTCAGGAAGTTGTTGAAGCCAAGCGCGAAGCAGACGATATGCTTGTTGTCTTTAAATGTGGTCATACATATCACGCTGGCTGTCTAAGAAGGCTGGGAACTGGTGACGAAACGAAATGTATTGTTTGTGACTAAGTATGCTGTTTATGACCGATGAAGGAAATATATTTATTTTGTATATTAATTTTTAAACTCTAATGTTTATATATATCATTCAATTCTTCACCGTTTTAAGTGCTGCAGCTAGATCTTTGATAAGATCGTCTGTGTCTTCAAGTCCAATGGATAGACGTAGAAGACTTTCACTAACCGTTGCATCGCTCATACATCTCCATTCAATAAGACTTTCTACGCCACCAAGCGAGGTCGCATGGTGAAACAATTTCAGTTTTGATGGAAAATAACGAGCAGTTTCTCTATCAGCAAGCTCAATCGAAAACACTGGCGGTCCACCCAGAGGTAGTTGTTTCTTGACAAATTCTTCTGTTTGTAATGAGGAGTGGTAGATTTTGACTAACCCAGGCAGTTCAGCAACATGATCAGCCAAATATTTCACGATCTTATTAGCACTTTCATATTGAAGTTTAATACGATAATTATAGGTCCGTAACGAACGAAGTAACAACCAAGATTCCATTGAACCAGGACTAGCACCTGTGAAATCTCTATCGGAAATAAGAGAAGCAGCCACTTTAGGATCTTGAGTAACTAAAACTCCAGACAAAAGATCGGAATGACCACCGAAATACTTCGTACCTGAATGCATCACCATATCAACGCCAAGGCTCCAAGGGTCCTGCAAAGGAGGAGGAGCAAAAGTAGCATCCAAAACAAGGTAAGCACCTCTTGAATGAGCGATTTCAGCATAATGCTCGATATCAAAGGCTAGTCCAGTGGGATTGACTGGAGATTCTAGATGAATTATATCACCCTGTTGCAATAATTCAGGATTAGTATCAAGATCATGGTACACTTTGGTTCCAAAGTTTCTTTCAAAGATTTTCAATAGAGAATGACATCCATGGTAACCATCACCAATAAAGACATTCTTGGGATTATAATGTAAGAGCATAGCATGGAACGAAGACAGACCCGAAGTGAAGAGAACAGCATGTCCTTTGAGAATCTCACTCAAGATCTTCTCCGCTCTCATCGTATTTCTCTGCGAAAGTCTGGAATATATATGATCTTTGCGGTCATATCCATCCGCTGCTGCTTCCCTGGCGGTTTTCAGTTTTGAAGGGTCGCCATTATAACGATAAGTCGATGATACATGAAGAGGAGGAGCAACGTCGGCTGTCTGAGCGAGATCATCATCACCATGAATACCAATAGTGGCTAGCTGGAATTCCAGAGAGTTGGTTCCAGACATAATTAGTTAGAATGGGGGATTTTTTTCGATTCTGTCAATATATTATGTGAAGAGAAGAGAAATAGAGAGTATGAATGAAAACGATAACGGAGAGATCAACAACGTCTGACTCAATATAATAGGCTGGTCCTGCAGGTTGAAAATTCCGAATATGCTGTGGATCCTCCGATAAACGGAGGACAGTTACAAGTCATGTGATATGAAATATATACCAAAATAAAATAAAGTTAATGGAAACATCGAAACAAAATATCATACGATGTATATATTTGTGAATGGTATCCAATGAGACGCTTAGTATCTCTATTGCTCTGCGTACGATAAATATAGCGCGGTAACATGGTCAGAGTATGAGAAAAGAATAGCTGTTACATAACAACTGTCAACTACAACTATTCAATATTAACTTCAATTTGTTTCAATACGAATTGTAGTGCACACATGCTGAAATAAGGAACAACTCACAAGAATGTACTGGCACTCCTGAGACAATGTAGTGTCTACAATCCGATTACCCGGGCAGTTCGAGGCTATCACCATCAGTCGAGACCCATTCTGTAGAACAGTCAGCCGCAATCACATCATCATGATTTCTGCCATGCTATTTTGATTGATACTGCGCTTCGCAAACGATGTGACCTGCTCTGGCAGTTTATTTCATCTGTTGTTTATTCGATCACGTCTATTATGTTTATATATGGAGGAGACCTAGAATTCGGTTCGGACTCCGCATGATGTAGCCGCGCCCACTGCTCTCCTCGATCTGATTACGCATGGCTTACCTTTTTTTGAAAAATCTCTGGCTTCTCTCAGTTTTTGAATAACTTGATGTGGTAGTTAAAATGTCTAAACAATACGCCAACGAATTCCTCAGCTATGTGAATGCCTCACCATCACCTTATCATGCTGTTCAGACTAGTAAGAAGCTTCTGCTTGCTGGTGGATTTACCGAGATTTCTGAACGTCAATCATGGAGTTCACAAGTCCAGGCTGGTAAAAAGTACTTCTTGACTCGCAATGGCTCTTCTTTGGTTGCTTTTGGTATTGGCAAGAAATGGCAGCCTGGCAATGGTGTCTCAATTGTTGGTGCTCATACTGATAGCCCAACGTTTCGAGTTAAGCCCAATTCGAAAAAGTCTGCTGCTGGTTATCATCAAGTTGGCGTAGAAGTTTATGGTGGTGGTATATGGCACACTTGGTTTGACCGTGATTTGTCAGTAGCTGGAAGGATATATGTTCATGACAAGTCTAGTGGAAGATATTTGCCAAAATTGGTTAAAATTGATAAGCCAATTCTTCGTATTCCTACCTTGGCTATTCACTTGGACCGTACCGTCAACACCAAACTGGAGTTTAATAAGGAGACTGAATTGTACCCTATTTTGGGTTTAATTGAAGAGGAGCTCAATACAAAGGAGATAAAGAAGGAAGATGATGAGAGTAAGCCTACCACTATCAAAGATTCCGAATCAGAGGTTGCTAGCACCAACTCCATCGCTAAAATCACAGACAGACATGAGTCGTCATTTCTTAAGTTAATTGCCGGCGAAGCTAATGTTGAGATTGATGATATTCAAGATTTCGAGCTTGTTCTGTATGACACGCAAGCATCAGTCATTGGTGGTCTCAGAGATGAGTTCATCTTTTCTCCTCGCCTTGACAATCTATGTTCCTCTTACTCTGCTACTCAAGGCCTTTTGGAATCGCTCTCTGACCACAATTCTCTTGATAATGAGGATGGCATTCGGATGATCTCTTTATTTGATCATGAAGAAATTGGATCCACGTCCGCCCAGGGAGCCGATTCCAACCTGTTAGTGGCTGTAATCACTCGATTGGCGTCTCTCAAACTTGATAGCCAAGTGGAGCCCACTGCATCCAGCCCCTACGAAACATTTTCTAAATCTTTCTTAATATCGGCTGATATGGCTCACGGTGTCCACCCTAACTATGGATCTAAGCATGAAGATAATCATCGTCCTCAGCTTAACAAAGGGCCTACTATCAAAATTAATGCCAATCAGAGATATGCTACCAACAGTCCCGGAATCTTACTTGTTCAAAGTGCGGCTAATATTGCCAAAGTGCCTCTTCAATTATTCGTTGTTAGAAATGACTCGCCCTGTGGTTCTACCATTGGCCCTATTCTCGCTTCTAAGCTTGGAATTAGAACGTTGGATATTGGAAATCCTCAGCTTTCAATGCATTCTGTACGAGAAACCTGTGGCAGTAAAGATGTTGGCTATTCTGTAGAACTTTTCCGAGAGTTTTTCAAGCATTACACTGACTTAGAGAAACAGATTGTTATTGAGGGTAGTGAATTTTAGATAATTTAATTGTTGCTCGCTTTCTTTGTTGCGGGTTCAACCTTCGGTCTCTGGCAACTGGGCTCCGCCCAGCCGTCGGAGATAGAGCAGGGATTCAAGTGATCAAATAAATATTACTGTATACATTACTTCGCACTGAGGTTAGGTGCTTGCTTTTCTTGAAGTTTCAGAGTCCTGCTAAAAACATCAAGCACGTAATCAGGGATGGGAGCCTTAATGCCTCCTTTAGAATAGTCAACAGTTACGATGGTTTCGGTAATCCTAGCTGCTACTTTTCTCGCTTTATGGCTCACTACTACGCCTTTCAACGTGAACCTATCAGGTTGGGTAACTGGTACAAGTTTATGAATAACTGTGATGGTATCTGGATATCTAATTGGATACCTCCATGCTAATTCAGCAGACCTAATAATAGGACCTATTCCTTGATTCGACATGAACTCGGAAAAGTTAGATTCGGGGTAATCAGCTTCGAACTTTAGAAACGAATTGACTCTTGCACTTTCGAACCATTTCAAGTATGTGACATTATTAACATGACGGAAGTCATCGTGATCACCCCACGCAACAGGGTGACACAGCAAACCTGCATTTTGCACCAGATAACCACCTCCTTCAGTTTGATTCAGCAAATCCTGAATCCATATGCAATCATTCAGGTTGTCTTCTGCCTTTTTAGTTAACAATCCTTTTAGTCCAGCCTAGAGTGTTAGAAATCTCTCTGATGCTCGAAAGTGCGAATTTTGCTAGTACCACTATTACTTACTAGATTATTAAGGTGTCTACGTGATTCACCAATTGATAGTCTGCCGAATAACAGTCCGGAAATTGGTTCCGAACTAAGTAGTATTCCACCTCTCGCAATTCTTCTTCCACGAATTGGCGACACTTTAGCAATTGACTTCATTCTGATCGAAATCATCTTGTTCTTCTACTGAAAAGAAAGTATTTATAGCCCTGTTGATGTCTATTTTATACTAAGCTATAAGGTGGGGTAGCTGCCATTCGGCATAACACCGGCCGGCCCTTCAGCCTTACTTCTCAGCTATCACAGAAGAAGCAAGAAAAACGATATCATTTATATTGTCAGACCCGTTCAATCACCTCACGTCAATCTATTTCATCATCTATAACATGTCCTCTCTTCAAATCGCCCATCAAAATGATTCTCCGTGAGAGTAACTTGTTTCGAATTGAGAATCTGTAATTATCGTTCAGAACTCTAGCCTGGCCGTAAGAGATGCTGAATGTTAAAAATACACATGCCAAAAGTTAGTCACTCATGTAATATGATTCAGACAGTGCCTAATCTTCATAGCTCTTTCTTTTCTAAATATCAGTCGTGAATATATTTAATCAGATTTTAGTAATACAAAACACACTGGACCGATTAGTCGAAAAGACCCATACCCATATCCTCATCGGATTCTTCCTTCTCTTCAACCTTCTCTTCTTCGGCCTCTTCAGCAGCGGCAGCTCCACCGGCAGCAGCAGAAGCACCACCGGCAGCAGCAGCAGGGCCAGATCCAGCAGAGAATTGTGTAAGGAGTTCGTGAACATTCTGACCGGCGATAGCCTTAGCATAGAGCTGAGCCCAGATCTAAAAGGACGTTAGCAACATGTCACACAGGCAATGGAAATATGGAACTAGAATAAGAAATAAGACTTGGGGCCTGGAGTATTGAATACAATACTGGATGCAGCAAACAGGTGCAAGCTACAGTTGTAAAAGATAGGTAATGTCGTTGCTATCTGACCGGTCGCAGTAATAATAGAGGCAGTGGTGACAACTCCACTTCAATAGTTGATGACTGGGGCATCTCATTTATCGACCGTCTTGATTCCATTCCTTCAATATTCAACACCAACGATTACAGTCCTTAGTGATATAATACTTCAGCTATTGGTACTTTGTAGAATATGCACTCTAGTTTGGTCGTCGATTCATGACACAAACTGTCGCTTCATCAGTAGTTCACAAATAGTGTTTTGTTCTCCTCTTCCCCAATCCTCTATTTCCTCTGTTTACCACCTTTTTTAATTAAAAACTTACGGTTTCAACGTTCTCAACACCAGCAGCCTTGGTAAGGGCAATCAACTTGTCGGCAGTAATCTCGACCTCAGCATCAGCCAAGATGATGGCAGCTACAGATGTGATGTTAGTTTATCAATAGATCAAGAGTTCATCAGCGACTGTAATCGAATGATAATATCATGTTCGCGCTTTTCCAGTGGTTCACATACCATATGAAACAGCAGCTTCAGTAGACATTTTTGTTGTTTAATATATAAATAAATTCACGGAACAGCAATTCACTTCCAAGTATTCAACCGAGAATCCACGGAATTTGGCATATCACGATCGCGCTATAGGGCCAGGACGGAGTAGGGCCTGAGTCGGTTTCCAAATTAACCTGATTAGGAAATATATCTAAAATGTTCGTGACGGGTTTACGTCTTGATTAGGAAGTTTTTTAAATCTAGATAGTGGTTAGGGTATGTACGAACAGAGCGCTGCAAAGGACCCTGCGTAGACATCGCGATCCTTTTTTAGTGAACTACAAATAATATTATTTGCTATTGAAACCCCCTATAAACATTGGCACTGTAACTATAATTTGAAATTCGAAGCAAGGTTCATTTTTTTATATGATTATAGAGACGTTATGCATTTTGGACCCTGGGGAAAGGGAGGTTAGTCCGGCGGTAGAATACGGTCACGGTTACGGTATCAGTAATCTCCGCGAAGCGGAGCTACAGGTCTGGGCAGAGCCCAGCCCGTCAGAGGCAGCCCTACTTCCTCCTGAAGCCATGCGCCCGCTAGCAGAATTCGGAACTTAGTGAAGATATATATAATATAATATATCAGTGCTGTTGACTACACTATCCTTTGTCGTTTTGACCGTGGCTCTGGACGCTCGTTTGTAGTCTCTGAATGAGACTGCGAAGAGGCCGATCTCTTGATTACTGGTCCTGACGTGGACAAGGGGTCAGTGGAATCAAGAATCCAAATAGAAGATAATCTGGAGTTGACAGGGACTCTAGCTATTAGTTTGTTGGAATGGAGATTATAGATGCGAATGATGTTGTCAATACCAGAAGTGACATAGATAGGGAGTGCGGGTCCTGGAGGCGGGGTGGTCTGCGTAGGTTGAGGTCGAGACACGGATACAGTGGTAGCAGCGGTATCGCTCTCAGAGTTATCACCATCTGTTGTTGCTCCGTTTAACCTTGACTCAGAATCTGTAATCGCCAGTGGCGTCGATGTGTCGATCGGAGTTGGTAAAACCGATGAGGACGCAGTTGATGGGTCCAGTGAATCTATTAACGCGAAGCTTCTTCGCTCGTCAGCGGCACTACGATCATTATTGCCTCGTCCGGCACCACCAACAATGTCATTGTCTTCATCATCTCCAATACTATCATATGACGACGAGCTGTCACTATCATCTTTTTTATCGTCCCCGTCCCCGTACCCATCTCCATCTCCGTCTCCGTCTCCATCACTGTCATCTTCATCCATCTGGATACCCATAGTCATACTGACCACCCGATCCATATCAGCTGATGAGCCACTAGAGTCACCCAAAATATGGTCAGAATTCTCACTTCTTGTACCCGTTTCGCCCCCATTTGCCCTCTCAGTCACGCTAGTAATACTACTCTGGCTGCTTTCGCTTACACTGGCGCCGCTGCCACGGTCACTAACACAGATCCACGCCGTTCCAGGCACGCACTTGTTAACCCTTTCAATCCTCCCATCCTCAACATTAATGAAGCCTACAGTATCTTGACTGTCCGTATACAACACACTGTCATCAGTCATGCCATAGCATACACTTGTGATAGGGCTATAACCAGCCTGGACGTTAATAATCGGCCGATTACTCACCACTGTATCATATATGCGAATATCGCCGTACTTTGTCCCCACAATCACCTTCCATCCTCGCCCCATCGGCCTATCGAGATCCAGAAATCTAATGTCGCTAATCCAGACCGGGACCTTTGTACCACCGGATTTGTCATTCTTGACATGCCGCGCGTGCCACATTCTGGCGCTCCCATGAGGTCCCAGGGGCCCTATCAGCTGCTGAACAAGCTCTATTCTTTCCATCATCTCGTATGATCTTTCTGCTGACTGGCCTGGCTGGGGAGATGGATATATCCATGAAATTTCTAACTCTCTATCCTTTCCTCCGTATGCAACTATGCCTGCCTGTCGAGGATGTAGCCTAAATACCGATATCAGCTCAAAAATAGACTGACTAGTTAGTTCTTCTTTCCCTGTCGTTATATATGAAGCAACCCATTCTAAGATACTTACAGTAACCCAGAAATTATAACTCTCATTGCCATCGCTCTCCAGATTTCGAATAATTAGATTCCCCAGTACCGTGCATATAAATAGCAGCCCTCCTCCAAATTCCAGCCCGACAATAGGATCAGTAAATGACTTCGCTATTGGTTTCCACTCTTTATACAGATGATATGTCTCGGCATTGTACATTTGTACATACCCTCCTCTACGTGCTACCACAATCTAGCATGGCGTTAGAATCGTGCCTATCGCCCAGCTGACACCGCTAGCTTTATCTCTACCTACATATTTCGTTTTATTTTGTAATTCAATCACAATCATCTTTTGAACGTACGACGACTTTCCTTGGGCCGCAAAATCCACTTGATCTGGTGGTCCATCTTTGCCAAAGTTTATTGCTGGGTATTGCGTTAGTCTCTACCTTCACTCACTTTCACTCGCTTATCCACCTTATGCTTTCTTAACTACTCACCTTTCAAACTGCCGCCGTCCTCCGAAGCAGCCAATATCTTCATCCTGAAACCGATGCTTCAGCTAGCTTAAACTTCCTCTGACAACAGAATATGTGTCCAAAACAAATATGAAAAATTTGTCGTGTAAAACCTTCCACGGCAAAGCGAGATGCCCGTCAAATGTTTCGCCCTCACCCGAGCGAAGTTAAACCTTATTTGTAAACTTTATAAACAGTTCTTTCAACTTTAGCACACTATTTTAGCTGTCTCTTCTATTCAGAACGTAATTATATAACCACACTCTGCCCCACCCACGTAATTCATTCTATTCTTATCGTGCATGATAACAGCCGTGCTAAACGGTTAGGCTGCATCGTGCAGAATATAAATCAGGGGTGAAAAATAGTCTAAGTATCGTGATTTTACCTGGTAGGCCTTTATTTAAAGCTTTGATATTATAAAGATGCCACTGGGTATACCAGTAGATACCAAAGATATTATAGGACTAATTTGAAGTTAATTAATTTGTCCCCTCATGGTAATATTGGCGGCATCTACTATGAATTGATAGTAAAACAAAACCTCAATTCACGAGCATAAATGTAGGAATAGGGCACCATTAGTACTATAAATGCAGATGCTGACATGTTAAATTTGGCGCTGATTGGCAGATTCAAATAGGGGCTCAAATAAGAGGCTAGACTATTTCCAAATATCTAGCACATCTAATAAAATTCAAACATGAGTGTCCAGTTTTGGATATGATGACTGCGAAATATTTGTTTGCTTCTGTGCCCGCTCAATGTTAGTGCTCTGTTTCTTTCATTTTACCCGAATCATCTGTCTATAAGTACTTTTCTCATTGTCGCTCAAAAATCTGCGGTATATCAATAGCACGTGCTTATGCACCGCTATTATAACTTTCTTACGGGAATCATTCCCTGTTTGCTTGTGTTTATGGACAAACACAATTATATTCTCTCGACAGCCCTGGGCGGATTCCGACCACCGGAGTTCGGAGGCCCCTCCGGGGTCCTAGCGCACGGCTAACGTCTAGTACGGCTAAACTTAACTTCTTAAGTCTCCACCACTTTTCCAACATGAGAACAGAACTTAAAATCATATCTGATTTCGTTATTTGAGCACCCAACTGGCTTTTATCTCTCACGCTGTTGAAATGTCGGCATCACCTCCGCCTGATTCGAACCTGTGGCCTGCTCCTCAGGGAATAATTATTCCTCCTCCGGACATCCGTGTAGTGGTTGAAAAAACTGTCGATTATATCGCTCGAAGAGGCGATGCATTTCTCGAAAGAATCAGAAATAGCAATGACAATGCGAAGTTTGGCTTTATTAATGAAAATGATCCTTATTACAAGTATTACCAGTGGAGGTTAGAAGAACACAGGTCTGGTAAGGCAAAATCCGGAGATGTTAACACCGATGAAACTGCAGACGAGAAGGCAGCAGCAACTACCAACGGATCCACCACTACTTCCTCCGCTCCTACAGAACCCTATAAATATGGATTCTCTACAAAATTGCCACCCGTTTCCGCCCAGGACCTTGAAGTCATAAAATTAACCGCTCGATACGTTGCCAAATCTGGTAACCGATTTCTCACTTCACTAAGTCACAACGAGAGATCCAACTTCCAGTATGACTTTCTGAAGCCAACTCATTCATTATACATGCTATTTTCTGGGCTAGTGGATCAATATAAGAAAGTCATGAATCCAAGCGACGAGCTGAAATCACGAATAAGCTTGGGTGTTGCTAACAAGTATCAAGCCCTGACCAATGCTAAACAACGAGCTGAATGGTTGGCATACAGAGAAGAAAAGGACAAGCGTACTGCAGAAGAAGCAGAAAAGGAACGAATAGCATATGCACAAATAGACTGGCATGATTTCACCGTGGTCGAGACAATCAGATTCACACAGGCAGATTTGGCTATGGACCTACCGCCGCCAATCACTTTGGCCCAAATTCAGTTTGCATCCTTGGAGCAGAAGAGGACTGGTACCTATCGTATTGAGGAAGCTGCACCTGATTACGTACCAGATGGGCCGAGCCCGTCACCCCCTAGGCGGAAGGAGTCTCGACCCAGCGAACCAACTGCTTCTTCTTCATCTAATACGCTGACTGTTGCTGGTATAGGCACTATTGACCTTTCCGCTATTCCAGGATTTGGCAGCAAGACTTCGCAAGCTCCACCTTCTACGACGACGAGTAGTACCCCTACATCTAAGACCTCTTCTCAGTCTCCTGCGCCTGCGCCAACGCCTGCGCCTGCACCTGCTCCAGGTATGAAAATTCGTCCGGCGGGTGCCAGCGTACGAACAAGGCTACTAAATAGACAAGAGGAGCCTACTATCATCTCCCCATACACTGGAGAGGCCATTCCGCAATCCAAGTACGACCAACATATGCATATTATGAGTCTTGATCCCGCATGGAAAGAACAGCGAGCAATCGAACAAGGCCGTCAATCAACAACTAATCTTTCCACAAATGAAGTAGACATCAACCTTAAACGACTCGCCAGTAGTCGGTCCGATTTATTCGATTCTGATAATGTTCCTCAGACTGAAGAAGAAAAAGACCGTATAAAACGTGCTGCTCGAGAAGTGCAATGGGATGGCCGGCAATCGTCTAAACAAGCAGCAAAGTCAAAAGCTGAAAGCAACCGTGCTGCTGATGAAAGGGATCGCCAGAAGCATTTGGAAAAGCAGAATCGTATTGGGCCGACGCGTAAAGACCGTTGACAGTGGGAGTAACCGGTGTATTTTAGATAATAAATAATTACATACAAGTTCGATCCGGCGCCGAGGAGTGCAGGCTACTCCGCTGATTCTCAGACTCTTGCAGCATAGCGTACTCCGCGAAGTGGAGATACTAGTCAGGGCGGGTCTCAGCCGCTGGAGACCGAGTATGCTTCTTGCTATCTACAGGAGGTCCCTCTGGCCATACATACCTGCCACTACAGATATGATCATATCGAAGGTGAATCTTGTTGTTGGATCCAGTGGTGACAGACTCTCGCTGCGAATATTACGACTTTTCTTGGCTAGTTCTCGCAGGATGGAGATATCGTCACCTATTAGAACTGGTGGCAGTCGTATGAGTAAGGCAAAGAGCCATCTGGACAGTTCAGGTTGGATTTTCGGTGATATCCATTTGTGGAAATAATTGAGCAGCTTAAGGGTTAATGGTAGGTCAAAGGAGTCAGTAAGTGCGCTAGTTGGGCTGTTTGATGGGCACAAGAAATACTGCCTCCATTCTTTTGCCGTTTGAGGGAGGTGGTTTGTAGAGACATGAACAGCTGTAACTATGGGACGGTCCATTTGACGGATTCGCCTAAATTCTTTTATGAACTTAGTATACCATTCAAGATCGACAGTGATGGGGTTGGTCTGATCACGATCGTGATATTCCTGTTCTTGATCTGGATCTTTGACATATTCCTCCTCCCCTAGGTGCCCATTTAATTTTACACTAACGACAGATGGTCGTGATCTGGCTTCATGTCTCACACTGGAAATGTACTGGGTAACACTTAATGGAGGTCCATCAACTCGATCATCAGAAGAGCTAGACAATCCAGGAAAGGCCATTCTTTGGCCGACTTCTATATCCAAGCCACCTGTGGTCTTGTCTAAAGAGGTATTATTTTTGTTGGATTTCCCTTTCCGTCTGTGCGTATTGCTGATATCGCCGTTGTCATTGCCACTACCATCTCTATATCTTCTGATATCGTTCACGCTCTCTTCGTGTTTGTCGTTCTGATCATCCTCGTCATCATAATTTAATTCCACGTTTTCACAATTAAACCTTTTTCTAGATAGCCCTTCGTCGTACCGATTCTCCCTTGATCGTTTTGACATCGGCCCAGGTGTGTTGGCAGTGAGTGGTAGAGATGATGGTAAGGCGATAAATTCGACATCTTGCAAATTGACCTCCATATAATGATATATGAGAGCTGATTGAGGTGTCTACATGGAGCATATTAGTATCATTAGTTGACCAACTGTTGCGATTTACTTAGCAACTTCTATGGTCAAGGTGTACAAGTATTCCTTTACTGAAGTGACGATAATAGTATCACGGTGAATAGATAGTGAGCGAGCCAGCTTCATCTGATCATAGCATATCTTATCTTCTGCTTACGTAGTAACATCTTACATCTTACATTATGCATGCCTCAGCGCGGCTGCCACTCTTAATTTTTTTTTTGTTGATCGCCGGATAAAAAAAGATCTTTTCATGCTTCTTTCTTTCTTTCTTCTTCTCTTTTGTCATACCACATTTTTTCCCCTTTTACCTCTCATTTTTGAATCTAAAAGAGAAGACCACTTTGGTGATTTTGGGTCTTTTCATTATTCAAAAAATCCCCTTCAAACCGATCTAGAAAATTACAGTTACTCCTGACCAACGCTCAAGTGCCAGAATCATATCATCCTTTGAATTTCACCATGGATCAATCTAATTATAAAACCATGGACGAGGTTACCAAGCATCCATCTATCTCTAAAGTGGCCACCTATGACGGAGGTGACGATATAACTCCTATTCCTTCTGGCAGTGCTGCCTCGCAGCCTAACACTGGCGGTAGAAAGATACTTCGTCCTTTTCAGTTTTTGTTGACTCCTCATTTTTGGATCATCTTTGTACATGGCCAGATCTTGTCGATGAGTATTGTGTCCACCAATACCCTTTCGTCGTTTTTGGCTAATGGTGGTAACAGTATTCCTGCTTTTCAAACTTTGTTCAATTATGTGATTCTGGCACTTTTGTTTGTTCCCTTCAGTATCTACAAGTACGGCATTCGTAAATGGTTTAACTTGTTGTGGAAAGACAGTTGGAAATATTTTATCTTCGCATTTGCAGATGTTGAAGGAAATTATTTTGTTGTCAAGGCTTATGCCTATACCAATATTCTTAGTGCTGCTTTGCTAGATAATTTTGCTATTGTGGTAGTAATCATCCTTTCTTTCTGTTTGTTGAAAGTTCGATATCATTGGACACAGCTGTTAGGAGTTGTTGTCTGTATTGGGGGTATGGCTCTTTTGGTTGTCTCCGATTTTCTCACTGACAAAGATTATCCTGCTGTCAATATGGTAAAAGGAGATTTATTTGTGTTATTAGGAGCGGCTTTTTACGGTGTTTCCAATACTGCTCAAGAATACTTTGTTTCCAAACGACCAGTATATGAAGTATTAGGGTTTTTGGGGTTTTGGGCGACTGTCATCAATGGAGTTCAAGTGGCAATTTTTGAGCGTACCAGTATTCAAGATGCTGCTTGGAGTGGTCCAGTGGCTGGTTATTTTGTTGGATACACTTTATCGCTTCTTGTGCTCTACTTGACATGCCCAGTTCTGCTCCGTATGTCTTCTGCTGCATTCTACAATTTGTCTTTATTGACTAGTGATTTCTGGTCTTTATTGATTGGAATCCGTGTTTTCGGATATTACGTATTCTGGCTGTATCCGGTTGGGTTTGTTTTCACCGTTCTGGGTATGGTGATTTACTACGCTGCTCCTCAGACTGCTCTTGGAGAAGCCATCAAGCCATGGCTTGGAGAAGACCAGGCTGGAGGCGTCGTTGGTCTTGGCACTGCTCGTAAGAATATTCAAGAGAATGGCCAAGAGAGTGATCAGGAGAATGAAGAGACAGTTGTTTAAAATATAATAGCAATTTAGTTTTTAAATATAATAATAATATAAAGGTTAGTTATGGCTTATAGCTTCTCAATTGGTGTTAATTCGACAACTTGATCAAGCCCTGGATAGGCGGGAACGTCGAACCCATATTTTTCAGCAAACTTTTTATCCACAAACCTTCCGCCGACGAAATGGCGGCCAGAAAAAAATCTTGAAGCGGGTTTGGGAGCTGTCAGACTAACAAGATTATCAGGATAGAATTTTATTTCAGGACTCGGTCCATTATCGACATCCCACGAAGAGGGGATATCTACGCTAGTAACAGGGATTTTTGAATCAATCATAAACTGAATAGCAGTTGGGAACGGGTCTCGGACAGGAGGTTTGAAAGAGAATCCAAATAGAGCGTCAATGATATGGCTCTGATGTGCAAATGCCTTTTCAATATCGTCAACAAAGGGAATATCGAGATTGAGTAGCTGCTTTTCTAAGCGAGAGAACAGATCCCCCTTGGATTTCTTAGGTGCCCAGATGGTGAGATGATAACCAAGAAGATGTAAATGCCTAGCGGCAACCAGACCGTCTCCACCTGAAAAAGATTGTTAGTAGAGATTGAGATTTTCTTTCGGGAACTTACCATTATTACCAGGTCCTACTAAAACCAAAATATTTGGGCCCTTTTCAATTGGATGTACTTTATAAACAGCTTGGGCTACCGATAAACCCGCCAATTCCATCAACTGGTCGATTGAGAAGCCACCGGAGGACATCAATTCCTTGTCAACGGTTGCAGCCAATTCAGCACTGAGGGTCTAAGATATATGTTAGAAGCCGGAATGCCATAACGACTGATAATTAGTTATACTTACTCGTACCACAGAGTTCATTTTAAAATATTTAGGGATCGTTCCGACATGGGATGAGATGAGATCAAAGTCATCGTTGAATCAGTTGCTGTTCTATATTACTATAGCGAATTGGCGTATGCGTATCAAGATAAGATAAGAGCAGTTGATCGTCAGCAGGGCTAAGTGTGCCGCCGGAGGCAGCCAAAGTGGAGGAAAATCGCTATATTTACTTATTTAAAACTTTCGTGGGGCACCACCGGCCTTCGCAGATTCCAATAGTTCTTCAATCAATTGCAAATCATAAAGAGCTTCTTGGGGAGATTGGGCAGCATCCAATTTACCAGCTTTGATGCCCTTGGCAAACGCGTCGACCTCTTCATGGACACCATTACCTTTATACTCGAGGGAGTCAACCTTTTTGCCGTCAATGGAAATTTCAGCAGAGCCTGGAGTAACACTGACATAACCATGCTCATATTGAATGGTGTTATCGTATCCACCCTTGATATCAGCAAATGAAATAGTAATGATTCCTGAAGTGCCGTCCTCAGTAAGAGCAATACCATTAATAGTATCAACAGGAGCCAAGTAGTCATAATTGAGTTTGGAGAACGCTGAAACAGTAGTAATCTTGTTATCTCCTAATAGCTTACGCAAGCCAGCAACAAAGTGGACACCACCGTCTAACAAGAAGCCACCTTGGTAGTCAGGAACTTTTCTCCAGGAAGTTTCGTAGTACTTGTCACCAGGTTTGACAAAACCTCCCATTTGCAGTCTGAAAGAGGTTGGCTTGCCTAGTTTTGAACGGTACTGAATAGCTTTTTCCCAGGTTGGATAATAACGGAAGTTTTCGGCCACACCCCAATGAGCTCCAGTCTTAACAGTCTTGGCATAGTCGATAAGATCCTGTGCAGCTGCGACGTCCTTGGCAATAGGCTTCTCAGAAAGAACATGTTTACCAGCATCGAGAGCTTTCTTAATAACAGTGGGTTGAATGAGAATGGGTAATGCTACAATAACAGCATCGATATCCTTTCTAGCCAAAAGGTCGTCAAGACCCTTTCCACTACCGGAGTCGTCAGAGTAAGTATCGACTTCAGAATTGATCTTGACGCCTTCTAAAACCGAATTGACAGACTTGATACTTCTAGAATAAATAGCTTTTAATTGAGAATTAGGGGAAGCCAAAACGGCAGGAAGGTGTTCTAGAAGATACGTTAGTTGTGCTCCTAAAGGTATAATAATGCATGCATTGTAGTCACTTACCTTCCTTGACGAAGATACCAGCTCCTAGAATTGCAAATCTAATAACAGATGACATTTTTTTAATGTGATGTGTGAATTTTATTTTTGAATGAGATTAAATTGAAATATATATGGGTATTTCCGTCCATTTATATAGCAGTAGCCCTCAATGTTTTGGCAAAGTTCACAGTGGGGTAAGTGGGGGTAGGGGCTACGTAGAGTGGGAATTGCTCCACCATAAAATAATCTCATCACCACCTCACAAACAAAAAACTACCACTGTACACGGTAAGCAGAGAGAGGGCATCGATCGCATCGGATGGGGGCTCTATCAGGCATTGGCCTGCAATTGATTAATTCTCCTACTCTCCAGTCCATCATTCTCCACCTACCACTCTATCATTGAGCACCATGCCATGATCTCCTGCCTGTTATATTCATACAAATCACATCATCTTTTTTAACCAATACCCCCACGCGGACTTTTACGCGGCTTTTTCAATTCTGTGAACGCACATACTACAGCTACAATGTCGCGGATATGCACTTTGAAGCCGATGGCTGTTGCACCGAAACGAAACGGCAGCTCATGTGGAGATAATAGTATATTATCACCGTATAGACGTGAGAAGTATTTTATAAGCAGCAAATACCTTGTTTTGATTGTTTTACCTTTCCACTCTGCTGTTACCATACTATACTTCAGCTACCATTGCGGCGCCAGTGCTCCATTATTACTCCAACCAACATTCTTCTCCCCTACACTCTATCGCTACTCTCCGTGGCCAATTATAGCTACTACACTTGACTTTCTTTTCTCTTTTCGTATCGTCACTCCATTCGTCTACAATAGTCCAGTTCTTCACAATGATCCTCGTGCTGGGAAAATCCTTCTTTGCATTTGCTCTCTCCCTGTTAAACTTTGCCTTTGGTCTCATGGTCGGCCATTTCGTGTCAATGTTTCTTCAAATTTGTTTCTTTGACCGATTTTCAATTTTTCAGTGTTGACAAGTGTTCATATCGCATGTCGGGAACTTGGCCGATACTCCGCCAATGCAGCACATTAAGGGGAATCAGGAGCTCCACACCACTAAAACAAGATGGAACGGGTCACTTTCTCTTCTTTTGAAACTCTGTCTTTCGGCGGAAAATATGTTTGTTTTCTTAAATCATATGCAGGTGGCTGGGTATTTCAGTTTATAGCGGCATTTCAGCGCGGCAAAGGATTTCAACGAAATATAGAATTAGCATTTACTTATATCTATGAACGGTATGGTATGTCACAGTCGCTCAACAACTGGACTTTGCTGTTTTTCTTCCGGTCAAAGATACTCTGACAATTTCGCTTGCTCTCATGGGCAAGACGGAGAAAAGAGTGTATAGACTGTATATAATAAGATATCAATGAGTCTAAAAAGCTATTGTAGCAAATAATTTACTGTAGCATATTATAAAAGAGTAAAAATCACAGAAAATTATCACCGCGCAAAAAACGAGAAAAAAGACTTCGAGTCAAGCCAGTTGATGGCTACTTATAGTCCAAGAAAATGCGGGTAAGGGAAGACGATTCAGAGGTTGGGTGTGCATCGCATGCCGAGGACGGAAGAGCTGCGCTCAAAACGTGCCGTTTATAGGTAGCTGATACCACTGGACATTCAATGGATGTGATAGCTATAAAAAAGCCCAGCCCAATCAATCGAAAAACAATCACATTATGATATCCGCTATTATTCTCTATAATCAGAAAGGCGAAGTGTTAATATCGCGACTGTACCGAGATGGCCTGCGGAGGACAATTGCCGACGTGTTTAGGATCCAAGTGATATCGAATCCAGAGGTATGAGACCCGTTCCTCTGCCTCCGGCGGCTGGGCTCTGCCCAGACCCGTGGCTCCGCTTCGCGGAGGTCTAACAGCCCAACAGGCCAAATCACCTGTGCTGACATTGGGATCTACTTCGTTTCTGCATGTCAAGCACGAGAATCTGTATATTGTGGCCATTACAAGGTCCAATATTGATGCCGGGCTGGTTTTTGAGTTTCTGTACAAATTTGTTGCACTTGGGACCAGTTATTTCAATAAATTCGACGAATCAGCCGTCAAGAACAATTTCACGCTGATATACGAATTGCTGGACGAGATTATTGATTTTGGATATCCTCAGAATACCGAGACGGATACATTGAAGCAGTACATCACCACCGAGGGAATTAAGTCGGCCATTTCCTCGAGCAGCGACGACTCCAAGATCACAATGCAGGCCACGGGTGCCATCTCATGGAGACGACCCGATGTTAAGTACAGGAAGAACGAGGTGTTTGTGGATGTATTTGAGGATGTCAATTTGCTCTTGAGCGCTTCAGGTGCTATTTTGAAAGCAGATGTTAATGGACACATTCAGCTGAAAGCGCAATTGTCGGGGTTGCCGGAATGTAAATTCGGACTCAACGACAGTCTGTTATTAGACGGTGGAGGCGAAGACGAAGGTTATTATGGTCTGGATAGTAGTGATGGTGGTAGCAGTAGCAGCAGCACCAGTGGTGGTAGGTCATTAGCAAGAAGAAGTAGTAGAATCGGATCATTTGGAAGCGGCGGAGGTAACAGTGGCAACAACCTTTCCAACCGATCAGGGTCCGGAAGAGCTGCAGCAGGTTCTGTCACACTAGAAGACTGCCAGTTCCATCAATGTGTGAAATTAGGAACTTTTGATGCGAACAGAATTATCTCGTTCATTCCTCCCGATGGTGAGTTCGAGCTTATGCGATACCGAGCGGTCGAAAATATCAATCTCCCTTTCAAAGTCTTGCCTCAAGTCACAGAAATTGGCCAAACAAAGGTAGAATACAATATCGTGATCAAAGCCAACTTTGGCTCCAAGCTGTTTGCTACGGACGTTGTAATCAAAATCCCGACCCCCCTGAATACTGCAAATACCTCTCAGACCTGCTCCAACGGACGCGTCAAATATGACCCGTCTGAAAACCAACTTGTTTGGCGAATCAATCGTTTCACAGGCGGCAATGAACACTCATTCAACGCCCAAGTAGAACTGTCTCCTACGACCAACCGCAAGCCATGGTCGCGCCCACCTATTTCCATGGACTTTTCCTTAAGCATGTTCACCAGCTCGGGTATCGTTGTACGATATCTCAAAATCTTTGAAAAATCAAATTACACCACCCTTAAATGGGTGAGGTACATAGTCCGCGCGGGCTCTTACGAAATTCGCTTCTAAATACATGTAGTGCAAATAGTACTTCTTTCTGCCTCATAGCTCTGCTGGCGGAGATTCATTACTTAGTTCTTATGGTAAATTCTAATATATACAGTACCTCGGCGCTCGACAGGAACAGTACAAACCCCTCAGGAAAGCGGAAAGCGGGTCAGGGCAGCGTCCAGCCGCCGGAGACGCAGCGGCGACAGTCTAGGCAAAGAAAAAACCGGCATCGTAATTCTTGTGGGCGAATGTTGCCATCCAGATCAGTAGCTCGCTTCGCAGCTCGTCATCTGCCTTTTCACCGAGAGCGATTGCGCGTGACTGGCACGCGAGATGTAGCTCTTGACTGTCCAGTGACCTTGTGCTGCCAAAACGGCTTAGAAGAACGTCGTCACTCCGGATCTCATCGATTCTAGCCTTCAGTCGCGACTCAAGTGTTCGTTTCGAAAATAGCTTCTCCAGAGGTAGAGACGAGGTGGGAAACAGAAGCACCGACGCTAATGATTCAAGCTCTGCCCCTGAAAGTCTATAGACGGAACGGGAGTATTCCTTGTCTACGTCCATGGTTGCAGTGGAGGTCGTCGCAAGCTGTTTCAACAACGAGATTTTCCTCTCAGTTCGCCGGATATCTTTAGCAACCAACGATGGCGACATACACGTCGATGGCGCTATTCTTGGAAACAGCATCAAAAGAATAGGCGTAGTTTCAAAGAATACAGCAAAGAAAATTGCAAAGATCGGAAGTTTTATGATATCTTTGGAAGTTCGAAGCAAAATCATGTACTCGGATCTAGTGATATGATTATCGCTAGCCCTCAAGGGCTGCTGTATCGTAACTTCACTTGACCTCGTGCTACTACTATTGACTTTTTGAGCAAACCCACTGTCAACAATATAGCTGGTTAGCTCTTGTACCTGCCCGAAATTATGTTTCTTTCTTAGTTGTCGACATGTTTTATAGTTCCTATACACATTGGCTATTCCAGACTTGTATAACTTGACAAATTGTTTACCTTTAGCGAAAAGTTTACCAACAGCAGACTTTTTATCATTTAAATTGGTGTCTTCGACTGTCTCCAGTATCGCCAAACTTGTTGGAGCATTCACTTTTGATGGCAAACATGGGCTATTAATGTGTTGTTGATAGATCCAACTTTGAAGGACATCTTGTGCAGTCCTTGTGCTAACACTACATCGGCCAATTAACCCGACATTGATTATTCCACGAGATATAGGCGGATACCGCTTAATACCGAGCATTCTCTTGACCTAACGTTTGATCTCTAGTTCTCATCAGTTTGGCGGCGGCTGAAAAATGTCAACTTTTCAGTCCCTTAACAAATCGTTACGCACACTTTAGTTGCATAAATATACCATTATCGTCTGCTACCATCTACGATACGACACGATACGACAGAGTGCTCTACATCCCAAATTCAGCAATCTACAAGTCAGACGTGTGACGTATAAACCCCATATTTAGGGATCCATAGGTGGAGGAGTCCTGTCTGTGTGACATGCAGAACGAGAGGGCTAAGTAGTGAGCAATAAGCTTCAAGAGATTGTTATATAATAATATGTAATAATTGATTTCGAAGATAAAAAAAAATTAGGAGAGCAGTTACCCCCCCTGCAAGGGGATTTAAGGATATGTGCAGAGCCCAGACCCCTCACCATCAGAGGCCCACCAACGGTGGCCGACTAAACGAGCAGAGTCAATATCAGTGGCAGTGTGTCACAGATTACAGCATATTTGATTTATTAAGCAACGGTCTTCAGCTGTACATAATTCCTCTACAACAAGGCAAAAAAATTGAGGGACACAGAATCCAGTTCAACTGGGACCTGTCGCCAGAAAAACTAGTATCAGAAAAGCAAATAACAAGCTATAATACTAATAGCCATATAGACGCGAACACGCAATTCCCTCGGAGAGGAGACTTTACCCCCCTATTTATAGTTTTTTTACAATCGGTGGCGACAATCGGTGGCGGACGTGGGGGCGTGGTGACGTGTGGGTGGCAGTCCAATATGCAAATGATGAGTGAGCTCTTTCTCTCCACCCAGATCTTATGTTTAGCCATAATTGGTGCTTTTAATGAGACAGCCCTGTGTACAGACCGCTTCGCGAGCTAGTGTATTGCAGCTCTTCATCCCCAACGCTGTGGTGTTGAGTGTTTCGGCTTAGCATGAAAATGTTGAGTATTCGCTTAAGCAGGTGCCTTATTCACGATTTAAAATCAATCAAGTTGATATAGCACGGACTACGCAGGGTCCAGTTGTATTTCATCGGCCAGCCGTACATGAAAAATTCATGTTCAACCCTCATTCTACTTCGCTCTCTCTACAAATATAATAATAAACACACAAATCAATATGAAATATATTATCGAGCATATGGAAGAGGGCTTCTCCGAATGGACACGACTTGAATATTTAGCGATCGCTGCTGATATTGGCGGCAAGAGCCTCTACCTTACATCCATCTCAGAGTCCATTACAGTTCCAGAAGAACTGATTGCCGCTGGCATTCAATGGTCTCATAACGATATTACCAAATTTTCCACTATTGATCCCGAATTCACGGCTGAGAGAATCTGCCTGCTGGACCCGTCTGCCACTCAAGAGCTTATTCCTGAAGACGGTGACAAATTTGACTACTTTCTCTTTGGAGGCATTCTTGGCGACCACCCACCTAGAGATCGAACGGGAGAACTACGGAAACACGGTTACGTTGGTCGCCATCTTGGTAAGACCCAGATGACTACTGATACTGCTGTGAGAGTGACAAACATAGTTCTTTCTGAGAAAAGTATGTATTGCTACGCTTCGAGGACTTGATGCCATTAGGATCTCACCATGAACACGAAGCCAGCAGCGGATCTGAGAGAAGAGCGCTGACGCCGAAGGCATAGCGGAGAGTTGTATGTACAGATCTTGGCTAACGTATTTGCAGAACCACTAGAAGATATTGAGTATGTTGATTTCCCAGAATTGAAGTTCAACAAATATGAATCAACAGAAATGCCCTTTCGATACGTAAAGGATAAGACTACTGGTAAGCCTATCCTGCCAAAGGTGAGTGGAACAAAGGAAGTGATTTAGGAGGTGGTCAAGTGAGCAAGTGTCTAACAGAGTAGGGCATGTTCGATGTGATAAAGAAAGATTCAGAGAAATCTTTGGACGACCTTCTTTAAATAAATTATATATAGTACATTATTTACATTATTGTTGGCCGCCATGCTTGTACAGAATTTGTAATACAAAGTTGGCAATGTCTTCGTTTTCAAAGTATGAGACATGACTTGCAATGGCCGATAGAATGGAGATGTCTAGAACGCCTTCTTGAAGCACATAATCTATTCTACCGTTGGGGTTTATCTTTTTGAGCTTTTGATGGATGATATCTAATTGTTCAGTGGTCAGCGCAGCGGGAGACTCCGACTTCGAGTCCGTCTTGGTCCCCGTCTCCGATTTCGACCCATCCTTCTGTTGCTTCTTCTCAGCTTCTGTTGCAGCAAGTGCTGCCGCAGCAGCAGCTTCTTCTTGGTCGGTTTTCTTTATCTGCTCTAAGATATCCGTTTTTGTTAATGTGGAGGTGATGTTATTCCACATGAGAGAAGCACTTTGACTGATTTTAGATCCAAGCTCGCTAAGTTCCTGGATCTGGGTGGTCAGTCCTCCTTTTGTGTAAGGAATGGGAACCGGCTTGAGCTTAGAAGACTGCTGTACGATCAATGGCTCGACTCGGTAGCTAATAGGGTCTGAAGGATGGAATAGATTATACATGGACCCAACATTCAACTCTTCAGGCTGAATTGAACTTCCTCTAATTAAGAGAAACATTCCTAATGGACTACCTATAGTGATGAAATTAGAGACTTGAAACTCTAGATATGTGCTGGAAGGAGGCGATGGTGGAAGAGACGAGTCTTTAGCTGAACTGCTCGTTCTGATGTTGGTAGACGATGAAGATTTAAGAACAGATTCCTTATGTTCTCTGTCTACCATAGTAGCTGCTCGCAGAGCTTCATAACCAATAACTGAGCCTAAAGAATGAGCAATGATAGAGACCTTTGGATTTTTTGCAAACACTGGGTTCAATTCACAGAACTTACGGTAGATCTTGTTCAACTGATACGTGACAATTTCCAGCATTTGTTTTTTATGAGCAGGTTCGCTATAGAGAAGAAAGTCTCCTACTACGTCACTAAACAACGTGCGGACAGCTGGAACACCTTCCACGTTGATATCTTGAACGGTTACAAATTCCGTTTGGTCGGGATGGATTTTCCTACCAAAAGTCATATCGTGTCTCCATAAGACGGGGAGAACTTGAATGCGGTTTCGAGGTGGGGCCTTTGTGGTACGTGGCGGTCTATCTACTGTTGTGATAGCATTGGGGTTTTTGGCGTCTGATTTCGGTTTGTCCCTTCCCTCTTTGTTTACCAGGCTTCCAGCGACCTCTTCTTCTTCTTCTTCGTCTCCAGTGATAGGCGAAGAAACGTTAACTGAGGACGATGCCCCACCAAACTGGATAGATTTTGTCAGTTTACGGAAGATATTGATATCATGAACAAAGTTTATAGACTCTACTTTTTGGCTCAACTTCTGTCCTATTCCATGGATACATAGAACCAAGTGGTCCACTGGCACGTTAGAGGTATTATTTTTTTCATTCTGATTATTCTCGTCATAATCATAATCATTTTTCATTTGTTCTTCCATTTTTGTTTCAGAGCTCTGATGTGACCATGGAAGGAAGATGTCTTCTATTTTTGTCATGGTATCGGATGAGGTTGAATTTGCCCTGGCAGTTGCCAGTGGTGATACAGTGGAACTCTTTGAAACTGTCCCCGCCTTTAGTTGGTTCTTTTTGTTCTCGTTGGTTGTTGTTGTTCCCTTGGGTTTATAGCCTCGGATGATCTTTTTAGAAGAGCCACCTAAGGAAGAGGCAATTTTCTGTAACATGCTTGTTGACAATGATTTGTATCCGTATGCGATTGTGGGTGTCTCGTCTGAGAACTTGATAATGTCAATGTCTTGATCTAGGTCTGAGCTTATGACATAAGAGTTCTTTTCTTTTTCTTGTTTGAGATCTGACTGTATTTTGGAGTTGGAGAGATGCTGGGGTGTATGAGATTTATCAATAACAGCATTAGTGCCATTAATGGACGTAGTAAGTTTATTTCCACTCTTGTTGCTCTGTTCTTTTGCTCTGTCTTTAATTGCTTTTAAACGAATCTCGAGCTCCTTGACCCTCTTCAGTCGCCGTAGCTCCTTTTGATAATATTCTTCAAACTCATCAGCTAGCTTCTCAGGACATGGTAATAACTTTGATCCCGAGTAAAACCAGGTGCCTCTGCGAACATCGTAGACAGGACCATCCCAGTAACAGGGCCGGAGTTCGCGTTTTTCTAAGTCGACTTGAAACAGTCCGTCTTCCTTGACAGTGATGGGAGGATGTACAATTGTTCGCTGCGATGGAGATGATAGCGACCCAAATGGATTCTGATCAAATAATCCGTCGTCATCGACGTCAAGATCTAGCAAACTCGAATTCCGGGCCGATTCCTCGGCCCTCTGCTTATCGAGTTTGATTCGCTGGTAAGCAGCTTCGAGTCGAGCCGAATCTTCATCAGAAAATACATGGTACTTGGAAGCACGAGTTGTAGGAGTCCAATTGAAATAATCAGGCTTTAGTTTCGGGATATCAGTTGCATAGAACCAAGCAACTTTAAGAGGGTCATTTTGGTTGGCCTTACCATTACTAGAAGTAGCGGTAGTCAGACATCGGCTACACACTACTATACCACTGAAGCGCCAACGAAATCCATTCTTTACACTTGCGGTAGCTCTACGAGCAGTAGCAAGCACAAGGTAGCCCATTGACACAGAGTTTTAAATAATCGCATGAGGTGAGATGAGATGAGCTCCTGTATGATATGTCGTTCATTAACAAAAGCGCGTTTGCGGCTACCAACATCGCTATACCTTGCATCGACAGGGTCTCTCTGTCAACATCTTCTCCGCCTCCGGCGGCTGGGCTCCGCCCATCCCGTTGGCTCGCTTCGCCCGGTGCTGGGTGTTTTGAACGCGCCTCGTGACGAGCTAAGCGAGCAACAGGTCTAGGCGATATAGCGATAGAACAAGGATTCTTAGTATATTATTATTATCACTACCCAAATAATGCAAAAAGAAAAGGAAAAAGGAAAAGAAAAGGGAAGAGAAGAGAAAATAAAAGTGCTACAAGAAATAGAAAGAGATTACAGGAAAACAAGCAGGAGTAAGAGAGATATGAGTGAGGATGGGCGGATCAAGTGAACAAAAACAAACAAACAACGAAACGAAGAGCAATAGGAAGGGGGGTGGAGAAGGGGCGGTGACAGGAAGAACAGACTGGAGCAACAGAGGGCATCATCAACTCTCGTTAACACTTATTCCTGGAACGGTTATCCGTAAGCGGTGGCTACCAGGCAATTTAGGAATCACCGATATAACGCAGAACACACAGTTGATAAGAAACATGGTGATATCGTAATGCGTATAATGGGTAGAGATAAGGAAGAGGCCAATGGGAACTCCTAATAAGAACTTCTTTGCGGGAGTGTACTGGTCCCCATTATCGATTTGCTCCCACATGGTCAGGCTGTCATAGGCACCAGCATTGAATTCAAACGGCACGCCCGTAACATAATGGAACATGACATAAGACCCAGTGACATAGGTGATGTTTGTCAGAGTCCACGACAATTCCGACGCCACTCCCGGTATCAAGTCATAGAATAGCAATAAAAGAGCGATGATCACAATATGAATCACCCAAGCACCCTTATTATTGACCCAAGAGGCGTTGAGATTTGGAGAAGACGACTGATCAGACTGTTCTTCAATGGTCTCTGGCTCGAGGTGGCCAATTATAGATGACGACCGTCTTCTTCTATCTTTTGGGGGGTTCGGCGATAAAGATGACATGTCGTTTAGTAGATAAGAGTCGGTGGCAAGTAATCTGAATTAATGGATCAATATGTTCCTGTAACGTCAATAATCAACTCAATGTATACACAGGTTGTACTAATATCAATAAAACGTGTAAATAGTAATAGGGCGTGTGATTAAATATCAGCAATAATAGTAGTAGTAATATAACAGATAATATATTAGCAGATGTCTCGTTTTTCTTCTCTCTTTTTTTTCGTTTGTCTCTCGTTTTGCACTTTCCTTTTACTCCCGGTAGTTCTAATTATGGTTACCTAGCGACCCAGTGGCAATACTAGTAGTAGTGGTAATAGTGATGGTAGTAGTGGTAGTATCGGTGTTGGTTGTGGCAGCGAACTCGGAGTTGATAAAAAAATTGTGATTCTACTGTTTCTTCTAATGGGTTGTGTGTATTTTTTTGTTTTGGCATGGGATGGGGTTCAGAAATAGTAGCGGTAGCGGTCGTAGTAGTAGCCGGACTCAGCTCAGCGGCGGCAGCAATCTTAAGGGGCCTCGTATATATGAGAGGAGAGGCGTAGCCGTAGTAGCGTAGCGTGGCGAGCCGTGTAGTAGTATGTCAGTCTGTCTCCGGCTGTCTGTTTGTTATTGGGAGGTATCCGATGAGATGCGATCGATGATGGGAGAGTTGTTCCGGTGTAACGCGCGCGGGCGGAACTCTGAGCTAATCACGTGAATACTACCACTGTAGATGCCGACCCCGGTCTACCTCCGGCGGCTGGGCTCTGCCCAGACCCGTGGCTCGCTCTGCTCGTTCGCTCGTTAATCGTCGTATAGCTTGCTGTGAGTGACAATTTCGAGCAGGCTTGACAGACTTGACAGACTTGACAAACAGGTGGGATGTAGAAACTGGAACATTACTGAGTTAGCGGAGCCATTGTGGTTGGAAACAGATTGGGCGGATTGTGATAGAAGAGAATAGCAAATACTACTGAGCGGAGACTCATTCTGTTATACAGATCATTTCAGTAAAATCAGAGGAGGCTGTCTACTGATAAGGTATAGGGTATATATCACGTGATTGGGTCAAGGTTATACTTATAGAGGCAGATGGCCAGTCAGATAGAGATTGCAATGTAAGATTAATGCAAAGTGAACCTATAGACGCACAACAGCTAACCAACCAACCATGACGTTCTATATTCAATCTTCTTCCACTGTTAGCTACAACTGTTAGCAATTGCTGTCGGCAAGACGACTGGTATAGATCCTTTTATAAATCGAACAACCTTAGTTTACTTCCCTCGATAGCCCAGGTCCCCCCCAGCTTGCTCCTTTCATTTTCGCTGCTGACTGGGTCCAAATTACTCGAGCGAAGCTCGAGCTACGGGTCTGGGCAGAGCCCAGCCGCCGGAGGCAGAGGGCCCGTTTCTTATCTTATCTTGCAGATAACACCAACCCTATCCTCTATCTAACTACGCGTAATTAAGAGACGCGTCGCGACAGGTAGCCGAGCGAGCAGAGACGCGGGCCATACAGTAATTTAATCGTTGTCTTTTTGCTTCTTGCTTAAACAATCGATAGATACAAAACGGCATAACTGATTGAAGTGAGAAGAAAGAGAACCTTTACGTACCTTCAATGTTGGGCTTAGAGTCATCGCGTGTTGGAGCTATGGCTCCTAAAGATGCCAACATTGTTGTTTCTTCTAGTCATGAATCATCATCGCTAAAGGAAGATGACAATTCGATAAAATTGGGAAAGAGAGGCCACCTTGATGATGACAGCGACCTGGGGCAAGAGAATGTTGGCCTGGTTAGTGGATTCGAGGTTAAACAGAGCCAGGTGGACAACACTGGTGGGACGCCGAATAAAAAGCAGAAATCCAAGTCGAAAGAGGAACGCGAATTAGAACGATTACAAAAGGAAAAAGAAAAGGAAGCCAGGCTGATTGCTGAACAACAGAGAAAAGACGAAAAGTTGGCGGAGAAGCAACGCAGAGATGAGGAAAGAGAGGAACGAAAGAGGCAGAAGGAGGAAGAGAGACGGCAAAAGGAAGATGAAAAGCGACTAAAGGAGGCTGCCAGGGAAGAGGAGAAACGGCAGAGAGAAGAAGAAAAGCGTCAGAAAGAAGCTGCAAGAGATGAAGAAAAACGCCAAAAAGAAGAAGAAAAGCGTCAAAAAGAGGTTGCAAAAGAGGAAGCCCGCCTCAAGGAAGAAAAAAAACAATTACGCATGGATAGTTTCTTTAAAAAAGTGCGAAAACCAAAGGAACTGTCGACTGCCACTATTAACGGAGTTGATGTCATTACTTCTACTATGCTTACTGCTTCTGCTACTAATACTAATACAATTGAAGAATCTACTGCTTCCGCTGCTTCTAATACTTCCACTCCCGCCAATTTCACCACACACACATTTGATGAGATCTTTCTTCCTTTCCATATGAAAGTTGATACCAAATTGTATCCCAGAGATAATTGGGCTCAATTACGTTTACGACATCATCATGATACGGAAAAGATCCATATCTCTTCCTCAGATGATATATTAAAATTCTTAAAATCATACAAGATTCGTCGAGGTTATGTGCCTCCTAAAACAACTGTGGAAATTGCTCAACTTATGAACACTGGTTCACTCAACCAATCACAAACTGTTCAACTTCTGAATTCCTTACCACGGCGGCACCTTAAATTCGCAGAAAACATCCGTCCACCATATGTAGGAACTTTTTCAAGGCCTGTTTCTCGGAAAATTGCAATGCATCCGTGTCAAAAGATCGATTTTTCTTCTACCCAGCATACAAATCCATCTTCAACAGCCGACCTGCCGCATTTAATTAATTATGATTATGACAGTGATTACGATTGGATTAATGAGGATAACGAAGGTGATGAAGAAATTGGTGGAGATATAAGCGATGACGATGAAAGTGATGATGACGACGATGATGCGGACTTAGCAGGCTTTGTTGATGATGAATCAGATAGCAGTACATTGTCGAATAGCGGAGATGAAAATGTAGCGTCCACCGCCGCCAAACGTCGAATAATTGGCACTTTAGCATCATTCGTTGCGTGGAATGATGGAACTCAACCGCAAGTATTCAATGATCTGACTGTTGATATTCTAATTGACATCAAAGGAGATGATTCGATCGATCCGTTTAAGGATTACTGGGCAGCAGCAGCAGCAACAGACACTGCTGAATCAATAGATACTGCTTCTATCACCAACGATACCATGACTACTACTGCTTCTGTTGATGCCTCCGTGACACCCACCACTCCCACTAAACTAGTCCCGGATCATCTCCTAAAACCCTTCTTATCAAAAATCCAAGGAAGCGATAAGAACAAAACCCTTCTTGTTGAAACACTTAAGATCGAATTCAATTCCGTCTCAAAATCTCTCATCAAAGATACCATTAAAGCATGTGCCAAGCGAATTGGCGCCAAAGAAAACGACAAACGTTGGATCATCAACACGGAATTTGCCGCTCGATATGACATCCCTCCACCACCCACTCTCCAATTGTAGGTTTCGTAGCCCACTATCCAATACCAGATGATGGACTTAGTAACCATAAAGCAAATAGAAGTTTCACATCACCTCTGATCTTCTCATGTTGACCATACACGCATCGGCTCACTTCACATCCATTATTACTGGATCTTGACAGCAAGTTAAGCTCCCTCTGGAATCGATATTTTTGGGTTCTATATATATTATTATTAGCAATACGTACAGAGACAGCCACATTAAACTTATTACGCTGATAACATGACTTTGATAGATAATCGAACTCACTCAATCGGTATTGTTTGTATACGTCAGGACCATTGAAGTAGAATGAATCCGATCAATTCAGTTTCGGGCAAACCCGACAAGAATCAGCTTGTTATTGCTTTTTGAGTCCGTTTTCAGTCTGTGTGAAGTCAGATGTTCGATTCTTTTGTTGTTATTTTAGCACTCGGCAAAAAGCGAATCGTCTGAGCAGAGCCCAGCCACTGGACGAAGAAGAACGTCAAAACATCTCTGTGCTTTCGTTTCACATACTTGCGAAGCGGCTTTAAATCATACAATAACACAGCTACTAACAGATGCAAATCACATGATCAACAAATATTTGGATCGTCACTAAATTTTTTTCCTCCAACGGACACAATCACATAACCCGTTTATTTATTAATTTATCGTTTTATCGTATTCATTTATTCATTCTTCTTCAATATGAGCACGATCCAACAAGCTAGAAAGTTACTGGAAATGTCTGAACCGGGCCTCTGCCTCGACTTAGCACTGCCAATCTTGGATTCTTCTACGATATCAGAAGATGTCAAATTAGATGCTTTACATTTAGTTGGTGAAGCGTATTTGGAAAAAGGTGACCCAACGAAAGCTTTTGAGTGCTTTTCAAAAGCTGCTCAAGTCGACCCAGATGGACTGAAAGGTGGAATGGAAAAGTTCCTTTGGTTAGGTCAACTGACTGGTGGAAAAGACGGGTTAAAGTGGTTTGAAAAGGGTCTTGAAGGGCTAAGAAATGCATTAATAGAATTGAATAAGAACAGCAGTGAGCATGAGTTACAGAAAAAGTTTCAGACCAAATTACTTCATAAAAAGATTAGTGAAGCTCTTTGTGGCATGATTGAGATTTGGATGACTGATCTTTGTATGGAGCCAGAAGCAGAGTCGCAATGTGAAAAATCGATTGCTGAAGCATTACTTCTTGATGAAGAGATTCCTGAATCATGGAGTGTGCTAGGATCTATTCGTATTAGTCAGCAGAAGAACGATGAGGCTAGAGAAGCGTTGGAAAGGTCATGGCAGTTGTTCCTGGAAGTTGGCGATGGAAGTATAGATGAACTGCCGTCATTGATTCGACTATCACAGAATATGATGGAAATGGGACAATATCAGTATGTATTAGATGTCACTAAACGAATCCATTTTATGGATGATCATATAGCAGATTCATTTTATTTGAATGGATTAGCTCATCATGAATTATACAAAGAGATTGCCAATGGAGCGGAGGCGACTAAAAAGTCAAGAATAGCAGCTAGACATATTGCTGGTGCTCGAGATGCGTGGCGGCAACTTTTGAACCTGTCAGAGAACTCAGATGTTGAAGTAGATGATGAATTGGTAACTACTGTGTTTGAACTGCTGAGAACGTTGCCTGAAGTTGAAGATGATGATTTTAGTAGCAGTAGTAGTGAAGGCGAGGATGATGGCATGGACGATGACGATGACGATGATGACGAAGTCGACCTTAAAGATCTAGATAGTGACGAGGAAATGTAATATAGTAGTAACAGTAGAGTAGTAATTGCATAGAATTTATTTAATAGTTTACAAAAAGAATATGAAAGAGAAAACAAAAACTGACATGAACATGAGACATCATAGAAAATGATGATACCATGGATAAATATAGATATAAATTAGGGTGGAATGTGTGAGAGCATTCCAATGCATCGACGTGAAGGGCGAGAAAGCGGTATTTGGGGGTTTCTATTGATAACTACGAACTTGGTTCGGCAGCAGTGGTGGCTTGGGCTTCATCTTTCTTTTCCTCCTTACTGTTGTGCTCCGCGTGCTCATCTTCAACCGATAACTCCCCTACGCCACCTTCAAGTCCTTCTAGCGTCAATTCACTGTTATTCCCTTCAGCTTCGTCTACCCATCCTTCACTATCCGACTCTGGACTTTGATATATAGCTGGTTCGCTACTGTCATGCAGTACTGCATTCCCGCCTACGTCCTCTTCTTCCTCGAATGTACCGGTCAGTAGCTGAACATATTCTTCCGGTACAAGTCCCGTTTCTCCAGTTTCTGGGTCTTCAGCTACTAACCAGCCTTGACCATGACGATATGAAATCCATACAATTTGTCCTTCTTGTAATGGAGCTTCATTATCATTTTCAGGAGTAAAATCGAATAATGCTATTGCTCTCCCGTGAATTTCATCCGTAGATGATACAGAAAATTGGTATTCGTTGCTAACTCTATCACCCATTTCATGAGATTTAATCACCGGTGAGGTTAAATCCGAATCTTGTTGCCATGGTGGGCCGTCGTCTGTCGCTGGATTGTTATGGTGGTTACTATAGCCATTGTGAGTATTATTAGGCGGTTCATTGGCCTCGTAAGCGTCGTTATAGTCATAAGAATGGTCGTCGTAGTCCTCTTCCTCTACATCTTCTTGTTCCCGCTGGTCAATTTCAGTGTCTTCAGCTGATTGTTCGTAGTCTGGTACTCCATAATGAAGAGGGTGGAATATTGGATATGCAAAGTCACGTACAGTGGCGTAAGAGAGAGCAGATCTGAAGTGGGAAATATCTTCTAAATCTTGATAAACCACTGATTCAGTATTGGGTGGTGGGTCTTTGGTCTTTTCTTCAGCTGTTGAGGTGGCTCCAACCCCATGTGGCTGATCAACACCAACCAAAATATGTTGAAGGTCGGAAACATCATGCGATGGACCCGATTGAAAAGTTGGCGGCGGTTGTATTGGAGACGGAGGTTTTGTCGTCATTGTAGTATGCGTGAATAGAAAGAGTGAGCTAACGGGGCCCTAACTGCGCGCGTATTATAATATTCCGTTTACCAACTCTCTCGCTACTTTCATAATTCCGAACGTCAAGCAGACGCTAATTGATTGAGAAGATATGTTGATTTAATTTGTTCTAGAAATTTAGTTAGGATCGGTGTCCTCACATCCAACCTAAGACCAAAGTTCACATTTCGTATATTCTGGATTCATGGCGTTTAAATCAATCAGAGAGTAAGAATCAACAGGTTATTTTCTATACTGATTATAGAAACGTGATCATCTCAGTATCATAGCCATAGCCAAATGCACATAGCTTCAGCTCTTGCAATAGCAATAGCAATAAGGCAGATAATCGAATAATACTCACCTAACGTCAACAGATCCACAAAAACCTCGGTATCTTCTGTTCTTAATGAAAAGTTAAGTCACACTCAACGGTAAAATAGGCTATTTAAAATCGATTTTAGTGGATCGGTCCAGATTGATGGTTTGAAATGAACGGATATGCTTTGTGGTGCTAAGAAAACAAGCCGTGCTGAGGGTGTGAGAGTGAGGAAACTGTAAAAGCCGTCCCTGGAATGGTAGTGACGTCAAAGTATATATGACCGTGGAAGTCGTCAATATATAATAAGGCAGTAGTAGTGTTGTTAATAGTGGTCGTGGTATATGTGGTTAGAGAACAGTACTAATGCCAACGTATCCAGCGTGTTATCAATGCCTTTATATATCGATGAGATACGCGGTGAGCCTCCTTTAATAGATATTTCCAGATGAGAAAAGCTAAATTCAGCTGTAGGACAGCCGTTTATACGGATATGTGCCGCATTGCAGATCAGGGAGTCCCGCTTTTTGCCGTGTACCAGTTTAGACTTTTCAGGGGGCGCCGAGAACGAATCCGACAGTATATAGTAAGCTCAAGTAAAATGAAGTAAAAAGAAGTTGGATGAAATCAGAGCTTACAATTACTGGGAAACTAATATTTTGAACAAAACAACACCAGATGGGCTACATCAGATAAATGTTGCCTCTTCTATTTTTATTGAATTCAGAGCTTCTATTACCGTTTCTCTACTTGAACCCATCTTTGAGTTCATTTGTCTAGTATTCTCAGCGGCTTCAGATTTCGGAAGTCCACATCCTTCGTTCACGCTTACTTACATGCAGACGCCCAGATATGACCATAAGAATATTGCAGACAGGATGCTTCCGACAAACGAAAATATTATTCTGCTCAGTAAGCTTATCATAAGAATAAAGTAATCAATAATGTTTGTTACAACACTACTATGCAATTGGGACAATAGGAGAGAATAGAGAAGAAGAACCACAGAGAAGATTGCAGTGAACTACGCCTCATGATTAGCGGCGCATCTCGTGGGGCTCCAACTACCGCTTTGCTCATAAAACATTGTCCGCTCATATCTATATCTTCTCTGTGGGTATTTTGTGAGACAGAAAGATACTGTACTCTGACTGCTATTTAAAATACAAGTAGAAACTCAGGCCCAAAAACAGGATGACTACAGCTCATAGACCAACTTTCGACCCTGCTAGGGGTCAGAAAAACACCCAGATTTCCGGGTCCATAGTTCACACTCGAATGCTACCAGCTCATACAAAGCTGAAGTTTCGGCAGAAAGGCCAGGGTGGTGCTGCAGACCAAGAGGAAGATGGCAGACGGGATTTTAAACGAGAACTTCTACTGGCTGAACAACGATTGGCGGAAGAGACACATGGAATTAGCTCGAATGAGATTAAAAGGAAACGGATTGTAGAGCAAAATACAGGTTTAGGCGTGCAAGGAGATGAGACAAAAGAAGAAGAAGGGTTGAAAAGACTACGGGTAGATGATGATATTAGTGGAGATGTAGAAGAAGATCTAAATATCAGTGAAGCAAATAATGATGAAGAACGACGGAAAAAGATTTTAGAGGAAAATAAAGATGTTGACGCAGACAGTAGTGATGAGGAGGAGGGAGGAGATGAAAACGAAAGCAGCGAGGAACATGTTAGTGAAGGTGACGACGACGACGAAGACGACGAAGATGAAGATGAAACAGCTCTCCTAATGAGAGAGTTGGAAAAGATCAAAAAAGAAAAAGCTTTGGATAGAGAACGGCAAGAAGAAATTGCTGCCCGTAAGGCAGAGGAGGAGAGAGAACGAGAAATTGCATACGGAAATCCGCTGCTGAATGCAGATGAAGGATCTAGTTTCACTGTAAAACGAGGCTGGACTGAAGACACAGTTTTCAAGAATCAGGCGTCTGGTTTAGGAGCACATCAATCAAGTAATCAGCGAGGATTAATGAATGATCTTCTCCGATCTGATTTCCATAGAAAGTTCATGGACAAGTATATCAAGTGATAGCTGCTGTGTTTATATGATATTTATTTATTACAATGTGTACTGGAATATTCACCTCTGCCGGCTGGGCTCGGCTCAGCTTGGTTCACTACAGAATGGCAGCTCGGGTACGAGCAGTATATCTGCTGTCATCTTCCTAGCCAAGTAACTGACGAAGTGAGCACCGTAGTTGAAGCAGAGGATCAAAACATGTCGTTTATGCACAACATGAGGGCTGCTTTCAGCGGGCGGCATCTATAACCACTTCGCGAACCGCTCACACCCTATTAGATTCACCAGATTATGACGATATACTCATTTTATCTGTTTGACAGACATTGTAAGTCATTGGACAATGAATAGATGGCTCAGCGAGCACAACGGGTCTGGGCAGAATCCTGCCGCCGGAGGCAGAGAACCGCCCCCGCTCAAACTGTAGCTCCGTTTCATGGAGAGTGGCAGACTAACAAATGTTTTCAGGTGAATGCATATATTCTAAGGAATGGCACTCGTCACCTCCCGCCCCACCTAAGAGGCACTCAAATTCAATTCCAGCCCCAAATGAACTGTTCAATCGAGCGCCTAGAGCTAGTTTGCTGCCCTCTCACAATTCACCGAATCAAGCGGCTAGGAATAAGGCTGATGACGCTAAGTTGGTCTTTGGTGTGATATACTCACTGCGTAGCATGGTCCGTAAACTGACAGATCAAGATTCTTTTGTTTCATTTCGGACCTCCAAATACCGGTTGCATTATTTTGAGCCTCCGTCGAATATCAAGTTTGTTCTAGTGACGGATCCAAAGCTAGACAACATCAGGCCCATTCTGAACGAAATATACACCACACTTTATGTCGAATATGTGGTTAAGAAGTGAGTAATAAGGAATAGGAGAAAGAGACTTGGGTTGATAGTCGGTTTGGGAAAACTAACAAGCATAGCCCATTGAGTCCAATAGAGCATCCTGGGGGAGAGGGTGTTAATAATGAGTTATTTACATTAGGATTAGATGCGTTTATTACTTCGCTGTCGGGATTTGAGTAGTTTTATAATTAATGACACGTCTGTGTACGGAGTCACGCTCAGGCAGAGGGCATAATAGTCCCGTGATCGAAGATAGAGAGAAAGTGGTTCCAGGCGGAGTCTGATGACTACAGACAAAGGTTAATGCGAATAAATTTAAAGATGCTAAATATTGTATGTGTATGTATATTGTCATTATTTCTTAGTCTCGTGATTGGAGTCATTAGCGGTGGGGGTCGATACTATTTTTGGTTCTTTCTTTTGGCCTTGAGATTCTGCCTCAACATCGGCCTTACGTTTGCCATTACTGAGAATACCGTTTACAACACGGAAATACGGTTGGCATCTCCAGTATGGGATAGTTTTATATCCATCGGGAAGCGTGATTACTTCATCCTGCAACTCGTTGTTATCAACTTTCTCATAGATGCTTTTGACGACTTCTTCGACTTGTTTGACAATTTCTTCAGATTGGTCATACTGTCCTTTGCGAATAGGACCGATAGCGTTACGGATGCTAACATGTTTGGGGAGGAATGATTGTAGGATCTTAAAGAAATGCGATTTCATTGCAGTCTGTGACGCTCCGCCTGGAGTCGATTTGGCAATTTCGAAATATTCCCGTAAAAGTTTGTCAACCCTGGGATACTGTTCATTGATGTCACTTTTGTTGAGATTGAATACAGCTGGATTGTATAAATTACTTTCGGCCGACATCACAGCATCGGCACTAGTAGCCTCTAAACTTCTATCAATGTCCTCAGAATAGAGAACATTCCCGTTGGCAAATATGACCGTGTCTTGAGGCAAATTGTCTCTCACATAACGAATATATGACCAATCAGCCAGGCCAGTTAGTTGGCCCTTCATTTCTCTTGTTCTACCATGCACGGTAAGAAACTGAGCACCGGCACGAAGAACCATTTTGGCATATTCAAGGGTCTTTTCCTTTGTTTCGTAGATGCGGATTTTGGCCGTGACTGGAATCTCCAGCTTTGTATGCAGTATGTTAATCAAGCTATAAATAAGATCCCAATCTTCCATCAAGAAGGCACCATATTTTCCCTTCTTCGCAATCCCTTGAGGGCATCCCAGATTCAAATCGACAGCATCACATCTTCCAACAACATACTTGGCAGCACAGAGTAATTCTTTAGGATTGTTGGCACAGAACTGAACCACAAGGGGACGATCTACTTTTGCATCACCATCTAACGAACCAAACTGGTCTTCGCGATATCTTTTGTCTCCACCAAATAATCTAGCATGGAACATGGGAGTATAACATAACTCAGCTCCATATCTTCTGGATAAGATTCGCCAGGCGAGCTCACTTTGATCTACCATGGGGGCAACGATAGTTTTAGGACATCCAATACTTTTAAAGAGATCTCTCCCGGTAAGTTTGTTTTCGACAGTTAAGTTGTTACGAATAACTTTCGACTTTTCAGTACGTTCTCGTAGAGCAGGTGCAGATGAAACTACATCTTCAGCGATGATCGGGATATTGGAAACCGGAACCTCAGAGACAGTCATTTTTGTTATAGGCGCATACGGCAGCCGACAGCTAGCCTTAAATACGAATCTTATTGTTGATATCTTAGCAGAAAAATGAAACGTTTCAAATTGGTGGTTCAAATTCGAGGTTACTAAGTATGCAGTATATAGTGTAGAGCTGAGAAATGCAAAATGTCTGTTGATAATGATAAATGATTAGAGCTAAATAATTTTTTTTCGCGATCGAAAAAATTTGGCTGTCTGATAGTTGGGAAGTATACAAATGTAGATACAACCCTCACCCTTATCTTATCGTAACTAACGTTCTGTATGCAATGATATGACATTAATTAATGGCCGAACATTTCATAACAAAACTCAGTTAGTCTGGCGGCTAGGTTGAGCAATTAATCAAAATCTTGACCCTATACACGAGTGTAATATGACCTAGCAGGTAATTAGCGCTTGATACCGGATTCATCATCTATTAGTTATATGTACGAGAAAAACAATTTGCAGCCTCCGATTTCGAAGATAAAAAAAAGTCTCCGAAGTTTATGGACAGAGCTTGAATGCTGTCAAGCTAATGAGATAATTGTGCTGTCGGTTTTTCAGCTTGATGCCACCTTTCTGCATAACGTCCATATAACTTTACAGGTAACGGTTCATCAGTGTTGGTATTATTGAGATCTTTACGCCCAAATAAGCGTCCCTTTTCATCGTCCCATTTCGCATAAGGTATTCTATCCCATTCATCAGGCTTCTTATACCCTAGTCGCTCAAGAACTGGAGAGCCGATAGCATCGGGGTCTATGATTGAGTTGGCAGATGGTTTACAAAAGTAAATCAGGCCTAGGCGACGATGGTTAAGCTGATCATCAGGCGGCTTTACCACTCTATGAATGGTCGATTTAAAGTATCCTCCAGTAATGAACTCCATTGCATCGCCGATATTTACCACAAATGCATCAGGCAAATACGGGATATACCTCCATTTTCCAGTGTAATAGTCTCTAATTTGTAAAGATACCATGGGTTGAGATGTAATAAATGTGAATGCTGTACTATCAGAATGACCGCGGAGCCAAGTGTCATCGGTTTTCGCTTCATCCTCGGGCTTCATTCCGTGATACATCATAAACCTACCAAATCCTCCACCAGAGGCATCTCTATTTTCAGGAATGACCTTAAAATTCTTATCCCAAAGCGTGCCTTCAGGTAATTCCAGTATAATGTCGCACAAAACAGTGACCTTTTTAAGCACATGATGGTGGAGCTTTCTATAGTATTCAGCAATTTCATCAATATACGCCTTTGCAACTTCAGGGTGGTTCTGCTCAAGTCTAAGTTCATCATGAAGTAAATCAAGAAAATTATAATGTTCAATCTGGTCACGGACACCATTCTTCATAGCCCAATATTGCCTAGGTTTAAAACCGCCCCCTCTTTCAGCACCTAACGAGACAGATCTGTCTTCATCATCTGATCTGAGAGCACCAGCAAGGTGTTGAAATTTAGTATTTTCAGGAAGTTCTAGAATACTCTGTGCCACTGAAAGTAAATGATCAATTCTCTGTTTTTCAATTCCATGGCCAGTTATGTAGAAGAATCCATATGTATGAAGAGCTTTATGAAGCTGGTCCGCTAGAGCCTGACGGGACTCTTTGCCTACATCTCCTTCAACGTACTTTGACAGATCTATCGCTACTAAATCCACGTAATCTAACGATTTATCTTTAGTTGGCTGGACGTGGACAAATGGTCGAATATTATACTTCGCATCTTTTACTGGATCTATCTTTAGTGAATACATTGTCTGAATAAACAAATAAACTATACAACAATGATGGATTACAAGTTATATATTTTCATATTTGGTCAGATCAGATGCTAAATTTATGTTGGACATATACTAAAATGGTTAATTTAGCGCTTTAGATGCTATTACGAAAAGATCTGCTAGACATTTCCCGCATATCCAGTATATCCGGGGTTCAATATGCACATGCAATGACGTGATAGACTGGCAAAATGGTGAAGTAAGTAAACGAAAGGAGAGATCAAAGGCCAGCAAAACCAGGGGGAATAAATTAATTGCAAAGTTGCAACAAGGAAGCGAGAGAGAGCGGAGCCGAACCAAGTACGTATCTATTTGAGTAATGTACAGTGTACACATTTCTCAATTACATAGTTTACTATGCATCTCACGCAGGGTCCAACTGAGGGTCTAGCATATTATGTACAATATGTCTACAAGTTTCAGGTCTATATCATATCATGCCGGCTTAAGGGGTATTTATAATTCAAGTTTATGTGTTACTAATAGTACTTGACGAAACAAAGTCGTTCCATATGATAATTATGTTATACATGGCATTGCTGAAAAACATCGCCAATAATACAAAGATTTTCAAAGCACCATAACGAAGTACAGTTATTATAAAAAGACCTGATATTTACCCCAAATTTCCAAGCTGCTAATAGCAGCACTAATAATATTATCTCTAATATCTAAACGATCTTCAAAGAGAAATGTGGTAATGATAATATGACTGGAACAACGTGGTAACAGTGTTTCCAGTTCATCCAACATAAAGCAACGCTATTGGGATTTTCGCTCCACATCTCTCTCTATTCATAATATTCGCTATCAGACTGATATTCAAAAGCACAACAAAAAAGGTACACTTAGACATCACTCTCTGCGATCGCAATTGTCAGAATGGTAACATGGTATGGTATGAACTCTTAACAGGATGCTTACTTAACTGCAGCTCATCTATCTGGTTATGCTATTGACATTAACGCTTTCTACTTTCTTATGGCAAATAGAATAAAAAAAGGCTAAAATTATCAGAATATGATCTCCCAATAGAGCTGCTGTCATGTTGGGAGATAGGAACTTCGCCATTTACGACGAAATGCTACCAAGACATCTGTGAGTTTACCAACTTCTTTCTCATGGGTAATTACTTCTCCAGCCATATCATCATTATTACTTTTTTCTTCTATAGTCGCTTAGATATAGATAATTTATTATTGTTATTATTACTCATACCTATACTTCCTATTATATGTCATGTGATGCCAGTAATCTATCTTTTACTTGGAATCCGGGTAATGGCAGCTGCCATACGGCTGCCATGGGCGAATATTCGTAATCACCAAATATCAACTACCACCACAAGTTAGTGAGAAACAACATAGAGTGTTCCTTGATCCAACAACACACACACGAGACTGAAAAAACAGCTAATTGTACAAATTACAGAAAGGATACGAAAATGGGCAACGATATGGATATTGATCATGATATACCTACCGTGATTGCCACGTTACGGATGGAGGCAGACGATAAATTGGTACCTCTTTTCTATACAATGGAAGATTTATGGGAGAGAAAGTGAGTATTTGGGCGATGCGAGCGATGCGATCAGAGCCTTGATCTACTCGTGGTTCGAAGAGCTACTCATTTATTCGAATCGCTGTCATGAGTGGCCTTTTTTCCGATGCAATATATAACTGGTCTGAGTGAGGCCAGTACGACACACATCTAACATAGTGGCGCAGGTTATGGCACCAATTGACAGACGTTTTAAAGGAATTTTATTCGGAACCTAGTTCTGCTCCTTTAAGACTGAGAGTGTTTACTCAGTTTGTGAGCTCCTTTCAGACAAAGATCAATCAACTCAGCTTGGTGTCGTTTGCGCTGTCAGCGGCTGCTCAATGTGCTGATAGCGGTGAAGCGTTGGAATTTGTCTCCAGCATTGTTAAAAAGGTGAATAATCCAGAATCTGTTGATGCTCATGTTTACGCCCAGATTGAGCTTGCTAGAGTCAAATTGAGTTTGCAGGATTTAGAAGGTGCCAAGGCGTTATTGGATGAAGCTTCTAAGAGCTTGGATACCGTTATCACCAATTCCAACATCATCAATGCGGCATATTATGGCGTTAGCTCTGAATATCATAAATTAAAAGCCGATTTCACCACCTATTATAGAAATTCACTTCTTTATCTGGCTTGCATTGATCTTAAAGATCTCGATAACCTTCAACAACAGCAGCGCGCTTATGATTTAGCGGTTGCTGCACTTTTAGGAGATAAAATTTACAACTTTGGTGAGCTTCTTTTGCATCCTATCTTGGAATCCCTTCGAAATACAGAGTATAAATGGCTATGTGATTTGTTATTTGCTCTTAATGCTGGTGATATTAAGTCCTTTGAGGTTCTTAGTGGTCATCTGTCGAAACAGCCCTTGCTACAGAACTCACTTCCTTTCCTTCGACAAAAAATTTGTCTTACTGCTCTCACGGAGGCAGTATTCCAAAGACCTACCTCATCGCGTGTCCTCAGTTTTGATACGATTGCAAAAGAGACTCATCTCGTTCACAATGAAGTCGAACATTTAATCATGAAAGCCCTCAGCCTAGGGCTTCTTAAGGGCTTTATTGACCAAGTAGCCGAGACCGTCATTATCACTTGGGTCCAACCTCGTGTCATGAGCCTTACCCAAATCGAAAGTATGCGTCAAAGACTTGTCAAATGGGACAACGACGTCAAGACCCTTGGCAACTGGATTCAAGACGCCGGTTCCGATATCTGGACAAACTAGATTTATTAATAAACCCGCTGCTGAAACCAGTTCTCACTCGATATTAGGAGGAAAACGTATAGCGGCCCCTCCTGTTTCTTCTCTATACTATTCTGCCTCCGGCGGCTGGGCTCTGCCCAGACCCGTAGAAACTCCGCTGCGCGGAGTTTAATATTGTAATATTGTCAAGTCTAGGGAGGCAGAGTTACGGGGTTGGGGGCAGGCAGAAGCGTCTGCCTGGCAGAGATACCTTAAGGCATTGTCCGACATTCTCACGGTCAGCCATTGACACAGTCAAATCATCGTTTGCCCCGGACTGCGATAATATAATACAACCTAATAATAGTAGTCTTTGGTAATCTCTTTAGCTTGAACTCAAATAGCACAAAATGCCTAGTATGATGACAGAGAATGAAAGTAGGAATAAATATAATATATTGGCCATGTAAGCCGCTTCAGGGGTTCAAAGTTTATCTATCATTCCGTGACAAGCCTAATGTACGCGCTCCAGGGAACAATCGATAAGAGGAAAATCCCTTATCATCTGCAGCCAGGTTTTCAGCGTGACAATCAATATCCGTAACCATGTGACTGCTAAGCAAAATATCAGTTAGACGCATATTTGACGTGAAGCTCAGATTGTAGCCGCCCAAACCAGAAATGGATCTGCAACTTTATCTGGAATACACTGACTGCACTTGCTTAACTATTTTCTTAAGCCTCATGCGGTGAATCTTTTTACCCCTGCCAGCTGTCAAAAGTGCAGCCGCCACGTACTACGGGTCAAGGCTCACAATCTCTGCCATCTAATTTCGCCTGTCATCGCAATTAATTGAGCCAAGATTGAACGTCAGACTGTCAAAAGATCAGGTAGACCAAAGCCAGCAAGCAATTGCCAATGTTAAGATATAGTAGCCAATTGAATCTCAGACGAATCTGTCCTAATCTGTCTTCAAGGAACCCTCTTCCTCTTTGCGCAAGCTTGAATTCACGATGTTGAACCTAATGAACTTATCCCATATCGTAATCCTCAACCGAAAGAGGCTCTGAAAAGCCCTGAAAGCCCTCCGATTATTCGAATTCGGATGACCCGCGTATACTAAACCTTCAAGAATACGATTTGGTGATATTAGCCTTCTGTGCCATTGAGCGTAAAATTCCGTCAAGACTCGTAACTCGATACTCATATATGATGTATAAACCTGGGTTGTATTATAGCTACTTAGCCGTGCATCATGTGATACACCTGCCTCAGCCCCCATCGTTCGCCCCCACGCAAATCCTGACATGCGTGCTTCTCCGGGGATATTAGCCACCATTACTGAGAAGAAATTGCCCGTAATATACGAGTTTTTGCATCCTTGTCACGGTCATAGACTTCATCTTTTGGGTAACGATGGTTATGGACCGATATTACCAGAAAATCCTCATTATAATGATATTTATTGTATAACTTATCTTACGGGAAAAAGAAAGTCCTTGAATAGCCCCCCGCACTTACCCCACTTTAGCGGCGTGGTACGAGCCAATGATTATATTGCCCATCTATTCTTATATAACAATGTACATAGTGTGATATCTTGTTGTCGAGTTGCCATCATCAAACCGAGATTCTCTATATTCATTTTTGATCTGGGAAATTCGTTTGTTGTTTTTTCCATTTCTCTTCTCTCACCGCGTGCCTCTTATCGCTCTATAAATATAAGTGGGGGTCATATCATTCAGGGAAAATTAGGCGGAGAAAAATAATCAGACCTTACAAATCATAGACTTAATCAATAGATAATTGTTTCGATATGTTAAAAAATGGAGTTAACAATGATAGGAACGCAGCCAATGATTCGGTCAAACGAAAATGGTCAAACAGATAATTCGCCAGGCGATAACAATACTGTTACAACTCCAACTGGCAGCACACCAAAGAGATCTCGAGCTCGTATTGAAAAGCGTTATGTCTGTGAGAAACCCGACTGTGGCAAGCGGTTCACTCGTCGTGAACATCTGAATAGACATCAGCTGAATCGTAAGTAGACCAGAGGCTAATCTGATACTCCTGGAGGGATTGTTGTACTAACATTGACAGATAAACCAAAAAAGATCTATAAATGCGACTGGGAGGACTGCTCGAGAACGTTTGTTCGTGAAGACCTTTGGTCAAGACATGTCGCCAGACATCTGAATCCTAGACAGGAGTCCAGAATGAAGCGACTGAGGCTGCGCTATAACCGAATGAAACAGGAAATGGAAGCAGACGGGATGAAGATGGGCGAACTGAGTCAGTTGACTGATGATTCGGACGATGACCAGGATGGCGAGGAGATGGATCCTGGCCAACAACAGTCAAGTGATACCGGGGCCAATTTGGCTACTACTGTCAACACTAATGCTATTCCGCTGTCTAAATTAGTGACGTCATTTGAACCGTTTCGTACAATCTCTGGAGGAAATAGTATTGGTACGGCCTTGTATTCAAATGAAAGAGGTACTATTAAAACAGATGATAGCCAAACAATGAGAATTGATATCCATAATGAAAGCTCACAACCTTTATATCCATTTTCTTTCACGCCAGAACAGCCGCCAAGTCCGCCCATGCAACCAGAAACAACAGGAACAAAGTCCCATCATGACCTAGCACCAGGCCTGGCTCCAATATCACGATTAATAACCCAAGACAATAATAGAGCAAGCGGTACGCTTACAATAACCACACCTTCATCTAGCGTAAATCAAACCCCTCCCATTATCCCTGCCAATTCAACTTCGGACCCAATGCTAACAAACTCAGTCGTCGACAGTAACGAAATTGTTTCCGATTTATTACCCTTGAACTCATCTGACCTGATTTCGTGGCTATTTTCTGACGAGCTACTATCAAACGTCAAAGATCCATTACTGTCACCATCATATTTCCATTCTCCAGTCTCCCTACAGAATCTGCTCACTCCCCCAGAACAACAAGAACCAGTATCAATGAGTGAAGACAAGCGCCAGGAACTCCTTTCCATAATCCCTAGTGCGTCAGCTTTCAAATACTCAGGATTAGTCTACTTGCAACGATATATTGCCAAGTTTTGGACTTACTTCCATCCACAATATCCTCTTCTTCATAAGCCAAGTTTTACTGCTGATATGTGTCCGTCAGGGTTACTGTGGGCAATTATTTTACTAGGTGCTTCTTATGATCAAGCAGATGAGTTTGCAGCGGCCATCGCTGAACCTTTACGGTTATATCTCTTCCAGTCGCCAGAATTTCATCCGCCTGCGAAACTATGGGTAATCCAGACCTTAGTTTTACTCGAAGTATTTGAGAAAACAATGTCAAACCGTAAAACTCATGAAAGAGGTCACATTTACCACGGAATTACTTTACAGCTAATCAGGCGAGGTTCAGTTTTAATGGGCCTGGAACTTCAGCGCCAATACGACCCGTGGCAAAGATGGATAGAAAGTGAATCTAATAATCGAGCTGCTCTTATGGCATTCATATTGGATGTGTTTGATGCCACCCTTTTCGGTCATTCAATGGTTCTTTCTCTACATGAAATACAGCTTAGCCTTCCCTGTTCAGAATCTGTCTGGTCACAATTCCCAAGCAAGAAGGTTATTCCACCTAGATCAAATATGCCATTTCTAGAAGCACTGAAAAGAACACTTAATAAACAGCCAGTTGTCACAGGATCTTTTGGAAGGAGAGTTCTCCTGGGTGGGCTACTGTGTATATCTCAACAAATGCTACAACGTGATTTACAAATAGCGAGTATTGGCTGGAAAACATTTAAAGAAACATGGAGAGGAATTCTTGGCCCAACATATGATTTCTGGAAAAAGGATTATGATAGTTTTCTTGTTCAAAAAAAGGGTGAACCTGGTCAAGAACTTGATGAAGTAGCAACAGTAGTAACATCAGGAGATGCAATAGTAGTAAAAGGCCACGACCATGATGAAGAATCTCGAAGCGTCATAAGTACAACTCTGAGTACAACTAGTTCTCCTAGTTCTTTAGAAGTAAACGGTTGTACTGCTCCGTTCTATCATCTCGCATATCTCACTTTAAGAATACCGGTACGGACGATCTTAGTCTATTCTGGTTTCCCGAATGTCATTAGTTCGCCAGTTAGAACTGGTGATCGTGAAAATAGTGTTCGGTCTTTGAAAGATTGGGCATTTGGTAATATCGATGGTAAGGTGTATGGTAATCATGGCGGTAAAATTGCCTATTGGCATGCAATAAAATTTCTCAGGGAAATGTACCTTACAACTTATGATGAACTGCTGGCGATGAAAGAAAAGGGAATTTATCGTGGAAGTATTAAAGAAGATGATTTCAACAGTGGGAATATTATTGACATTGAATTATTCGGTTGTTGTTGTCCATTCTTATTAAACACCGTCGATACTTTTGGAAGAGAGTATGTTCCACCCGAGGACACTGATCAACAACGAAGAGAATCAACCTCAGCAGTTCGACCGTTTGTTCGTAGGAACTATTTTGCCAAGGATGATCCAATCGATAAAAGACCTTACGCAGTTTACATATGTGCCCTTGCAGTTTGGGCTTACGGTCATTGTTCTCATGGTGTTGAATCAACGGCTCTCAAGAATACTCTGGTTGATCTTGGCGGTGCAGTCTTTAAAGATGTTGGAGCCGAGACTGCTCCCAATTCGCCAAATCTCCAGAAGGTCCCCCATGTAGGAGGCACCACTTCTGAAAAGGTTGCTGATAATATTCTAGAAAGTATGAATCATATTCCAAGTTCAGAAGATGGATACGATTTCTTATATCGTATCACATCAAACAAACCGGCGGACCTGAGTGAGGTTGCTGATAAGCAGTTAACTGTTGGGTTATTACGAATGGTCGTTGATTCGCTCAAAGATGTGCAAGGTGAACTTGTTCGCGAAGGCCGCCGTTTGTTAATTAACTGTATAGAAAGGTCACTGGGAAGAGAAAAGGTAGTTTGTGAGTATATGTTTGATCACCAAATTAAGTAGACTATGTGTAATGTTAATGATATTTAGAGTTTATAGTGGCTTCTCCAAAAAATGATTATATTAAATATATCTAATATTCAGAAAGATATTGGTTCAACACATCTCTCTTCTCTATATTCTCAAACTTGTAGCAAGCAGCAAGTTCATCCAGGTCTTCAAAGGACAGGTCCTTGAAGTAAGAAGCAAATTCATAAGTTAAATACTGAGATAAAAGGTTCTCACGAAGAACACGATCAACATAGTTTTCGAAATTTCTGTGACTAGGATAGACAATGCTCTGGTATTCTTTAGGAATAATTTCCTTGAAATGCTTCTTCACGGGGTCGTACACCTTGGCTTCGATTTCTGGGTCGGAATCTTTTCCCCATCCGTCAATTCCAAGTTTCTTCTTCTTCTCTAACCATGGGCCAAGCAACTTAAACCATTTTGATTGTGGAGAAACATAAGTTAGACCTTGGAACCCAATATCCTTGTAAACCCAGATCGACCAAGAAATCGGCGATTCGTCTCCACTTGGATCACCCTTGGCGTAAATCTTCAATTGGTCTCTAAGAACCTTGTATCGAATTAAATTCGTTTCTTCGATATTTGTATCCCCTCTGGCTTCCGAAGAGTATACAGGACCAAATTCACCATTCCAAACTGGTACCTTAATCTTTTTAATATAGTCTATTTTGTTTTCATACTGCGATTTCAATTTGCCAAGCTGCTCTGCACTACCGACGTACTTTTCCTTGCAACTAGGGAAGCCATAAATCGCATAATCGTGAATAGCGTAGACAGTATTAGGATATACATTATCAACTGGGAATTGAGAGAAATCCATAGAATAAGTGTTTCCATCTAAAAAGAGAATATGGTTGGCATCAACCTCTCTAATAGCCTTTTCACACTTGTCATAGAATGAAATAAGACGGTGATGTTTAGAATCAGCAGGTTCGTTTAAAGGGTTATAGCCAGCAACCCAGGTGTTGTTTTTGTAATGGGCAGCAATAACCTTCCAAAGCTCAATAATACTGTCTTGGAAAGTATCAAAGTTCCAAAACAATGCTTTGTGGAGACCACTGTCACAATGCCAGCCTTGGTTTTGACCGCCTGGAGCCGTATGTAAGTCCAAAATAGTATAGATACCATATTTAGCACAACTATTGACAATACGATCAAGCAGCCTGAAACCTTCTGGTTTGACCTTGGAAAGGTCACTATCGTCTAAAAAGTGATGATAATTAAAAGGAATTCTTAAACAATTGAAATTCAAAGAGGCAAAGAATTCAGAATCCTTGTCAGTCCAGAAATAATCATAAAACTTTTCAAAAAAGAAATCGAATTTCTCCTTGCCAAGGACTTTTAACAAGGCCTCCTTATGTTCTGTTTCGGTTCCTGGATAGCCAGTAATGAAATTCTCCATATTCAAATGACCGCCATTAGCAGCACCCTTGAGGACAACAAGCTTGCCATCTTCATCAACAATTTTAGTTCCATGAACTTTTAGGAATCCTTTACCTGACATTTTTAATAAATAGACTATACTTTCTATATATCGAGATAGAAAATAATTGGTATTTATATATATATTTTAACCGTCCACGTGGGGGTTGTCCGGGGAAATCTGGAGTAGTCTGCATATGAACCGGTTAAATATGACTCAAATGGGTCACGGAATTGAATACGCTTGTCAAGTCCACAACACTGGAGATTGCGTGTTTGAAGGTTATATCGTTGGTTTATAAGATCAATTATACGGAAAGGCCTCAATCAGTAAAGGAAGATTGACAGGAGCGGCGATCGACGACCGGCATCGGACCGGCAAAGAGGGGTAAATGATATATATTGAATCAATGAGCACACCGTCGTTTATGGAGAATTGAGGGCTTCGTGCCATTTGTAGCTTTTTTAGTGGTATCAGTTAATGACGTGGAGTTCGGAATTATCGGTGGGTAGAATTTATCCTTTGAATTGCCAGCTCTCAAATTCTTGATAATCTGAGCCTTACATGTATGGGTTTTACATGGTTCATCTACAGAAGAGCTCTTACTCCTATGGAAATAATACTGCTGAAACAAGCGATCATTATGTTCCAAAGCGCTGGTCACTAAATCCCAAAAGGTCGCATTCAGTGGTGCATCGTTCGGCCATTCGGGATAATAATCTCGCGCAGAGTACTCAACTTCCCAGATGGGGGCCACCCATTTCCCAGCGTCGGATATATTGGCGTAATAAGTCAGCGAATCGAGGATCTCAAATGTGTTGGGATCGATTTTATAAATGCGGTACCCGGCGTTGAGATTCGAGTATGGGGTGAATGATGGAGCCCACAACTGGAATCCAATAGGTCGCGTTGAATGTCGGTCGTATTGAACTGAAAATTCGTCATAGTGAGTGTGGCCATAGAATTGTGCTTTAATTGTATTGGAGTATCGTTCTGCTATTTGCTGAAATGCATTCGACCAAGGAATCATACAATCAGAGTTTCCAGGGGGGACGTGTGACATTAGCCATACTGCTTCATTTCTGGATTCACTATCTGCAAGTTCATTTGTTATCCATTGAAGTTGGCCGTTCGGATCTATCTGAGAAGCGTCATTGTAATAGAGATAAACATTCAACGAATAACAATCGTTTGTGTTCATGTTTATAATTTTAAGGCCTGGCATTGGTCTGGCTGAGTATACTCCTTGAGTGTGTTGGAGCATCGATGCTACGCTTGGACTCAACCAGTATGACCATATATCTGATAAATTGTTGAATACCCAATTGTTGATGGGCCTTTCACCAGTTTTGAGTAACCCCATTGGTTGAAATAGATTTAAAGGAGTAGTGTCATGGTTGCCAATAGTGGAGTATAGCTGGTTAGGAATCTGTTTCAACAGACTAAAGATTTCATATGCTTCAAGAAGCGTTGTTTGGTTATTATACCAAACATTATGAGGAGCAATATCGCCAGTGAAGATAGACATATCTGGCTTAAGGCCAGTCACTCCTTGGAACGTGTTGACAAAGTTTGCAAGAAGTGATACAGGCGTATCGCAGTAAAATTCTCCCCAGCTTGATGCTGGATGCGAGATGCTATTATTTGCCGGATTTGTTAATTTTTCACAGCACATAGCATAACCACATTTAGCTTCAGTACCGGTTTCATAGTTTGGATCATAGTGGATATCTGAAAGATGCAGGAGGGTGATTGGATCTCTGTCTTGAGACGACAATACAGGGTTATCATCCTGCACATTGAGCATTTGTCCAGCTGGTGGGAAGTTTAGAGTGACATTTTTCGGCTCGAATTTCGGACAGGAATTGAGAACTGAGTTGCAGAACAGTTGTCCAGTGTACCCCATTAAATTCTTACTTGTTTGCAAAGCTTGGATTACAAATGGTGCTTGTTGTTGAACTACGCCTTTACATTCATCTTTAGGGATTCCAGACATTCCACATACTTCAGTCACTATACCTTCGAACACATCGTTTCCAAGATAAGTTGCAATTCTAACGAGTTGCAATGCAACTTGACATAGACCACATTCAACGGTTATTCCAGTGCTACTCACAATATCATCACCAAATGTAAAGAGCGATGGTAGAAGTAGCTTCAGAGCACTTTTGGCTTCGTCGGATAACGTAGAAAAAGGAGATTTTTGTTTTGCAGGTGCGTCTGCTCGGTCTTCTAGACGAGGAGCAGTGCCTAAATTATCTCGTACAACTGGGTTACGAGGTTCAAAGACGGCATGTGATGAGGCGATTAGGCAAATGAATATGTTAACGATGAATGCCGGTTTCATTTTTGTCTCTAGAAGATGTACAATGAAAGTACTCAAAAGCACACATATATATAGCTTGTATCAAGAGCCCACGATTTCTGCATTGTTACTACTTGAATTGAATTCTTTTTCTTTTTGTTTTTAGCTCTGATTAGAATTTGGCAATTAAACTTGGTTTCGATGAATCGTCGATAACAAAGCAAGCAGCCCCCACAATACATAGAAGTTTATTTATTATATTATCACTACCATTTAGCTACATTATAAAGAAGGCATTTCTTGTAAGTTTACAGAATAAACGAGTGTTCTATTACTTAGCAGCAGCCTTGGCAGCAACAATTCTTTTTTCCAAGGATTCATAGATAACTTCAGCCTTGAAGGTCTTCTTAAACGCAGGCAATTCATGAATTGCCTCGACATATTTGAGATAAGACGCATACTTGGCGTCAGATGAAAGCTTGGACTTGATAGATGAAGGGAAGACACCCTTATCGAGAAGAAGATGAACACGTCCAATAAATGGTGCAATCAAGATATCACCAAGTTGAGGCTTTGACTGACCAGCAGCAAAAGGACCAGATCCATTCTTGTTTGTTTGCAGGTATGGAAGAGCTTTATCAAGAGCTTCAAAGAAATTGGCCTCGACTTCGGCATCGGTTCCAAGACCTCCTCTAAAAATTGGGTAGAACACCGAAGGCAGGACAAGCTCTGCAAATCTATCTGCCCACAGCTGACTTTTGGCATTAATCAATGGATCGCTCGAAAGCAGCCCTGCCTCAGGGAACAATTCTGCAATATAACGAGTGGTAATTGCAGATTCGATCAAGATTTCACCATCAATGGTGAAAGCAGGTACTTTGGTAGAGACTTTAAGGAACCAATCTGGCTTATTTTGAAGGTCGACCTCTTTATACTCATACTTTGCGCCAGCAATTTCTAGAGCAAGCCAAGTGCGAGCAGCCCAAGGACAACTGTCGAATGTTAGGAAATGCAAAGCCACCCTCATGGGCAGTATACTCACATTTTACTAGTGTAAAAGACAATTTCAGGAACAGTGGCAACCATTTTTATTGAAGATATTGTTGAAGATTTATTAACCAATTGAACAGTGTCAAGTTGTCATATAGTAGTCGGATAGTCTATTTATATAGTTATATAAGCTCTGACGAGAATTACTAAGCACTTATGGCAACATCCGATGCAGCTACGAATATCGGGGGATATGGCGCAATCGTTACCGCATGCAGAGATTCCACAAAATGAGAGGGTTTAGTTTGAAAGGTGAAGAAGAACAATTATTAAGTGATAGGAATCGATAGTACCAGCTGATTCTGCCTCTAAGCGCCAAATTCGCACAGACTAGAAATGATACAGTAAACAAATGCCAACTATACGTATTTCTCTAATCATTGATTCGGAATCCGATAGCATTGACATTTGCACAAAATTATCCACTAGTACATCACACACCACTCTATTCCACCAACTGTGGTTCTCGGATCATACAATAGACCTAAAAGATAGTACTGTTAGTATCACTATAGTCAATCCATTTTTGTTATAGCTACTCACCTCACCAACTTTCCCATCCACTTCGACTCCCAATGTGGAAATATATTTGAACCCAAATTTCTCATAAATTGGAATATTGGGTATCTTTTTAGTGCTTTCCAAGAAACATCTATAACCATTTTTATCTGCCTGATCTTTGTTAGTAACGAGTTCTAATATATGACATGTTCCATCTTCCTTACCTCTTTCAAAGTCTCTCTCATCAAGCTACTAGAAATACCCCTCCCTTGATATCCAGGACGAACTGCCAGAATATGGATATACCAAAATCCATTTTCATCTGGCATTAGCTTCTGTTTATTAATTCCTTGCTCGTCCTTGAACTTCTCAAATGTCTATTACACGAGTATTGTTAGTACGTACTTCTGGTCTGCCTCCGGCGGCCGGGCTCTGCCCAGAACCGTTGCTGCTTCGCTCGTGCTTGGAGTGTTTAGAGCGACCTGTAAAAAAACAATCCTAGCACGAGCGAAGCGAGTAGCCACCCGCCGGAGGCAGACCAGGGATCAATAGTATTTACTTACTGCAGGTGCCGGCCCATACTGCCAATCCAGTGTTTTCCTACTAATCCAGGCTGACCAGCTGTCTGACCATTTACTCCAAGATTGAGATCCAGGGGTGGTATCTGCCGTCGCTTTTACTGGTGGTTCCCAAATGGCGATGCCAACTACCAAGTTTGTCTCCTCTTCTACAGCTACTATCATTTTCTTGCCGACTTTGAACCCCCGATAGAGGCTAAATTCTCGAATTTTTCTACGAAACGTCTTCTCTGAATCATCTTGATATAGCCAGTCATCTAATGGGTCTCCTTCGAACGCCAGCTCTATAGCGTCAACTGCTGAATCGACATACTCTTTAGTTAACTCTTTATACTCAATGGCCATTGTAAACTATATACACAGCTATATGAACTTGTCCACTACGAAGCAAAGAATATTTTTCACGAGTGCTGATTTATACAGCTTTTAAACAAACCGTCGTAATCTGTCAGTCTGACTGATCAATGCTAATGTTGTCTTTATATCTTATCTTATCGGGTGCTAATAGCAGTGCACTCGGATGCCGGTCCGAGAATGGCGCCGTGCATCAGCACTTCAGAACACCGTAACATTTTATATAAATACACTAATAATAATAATAAACACAAACTGGCTAACTAATCAGCCGAACGTCCCATTACCTTTCCTAGTAATTGTAATAATTCACTTCCCACCATACTTCCAAAAATTTCCAAATCGCCAAGGTTTAACACACTGAACAATGTTGTTGTAGAAGAACATTGAGTCTGGTATGGCTCGTCATCAAGTCGATCAATCAGCCAGGAGAAAGCTCCTGCAGAGCCTTCGACAGCCTCTGTTAGATGTTCCGAAATTAGACTCTTTTGATAGTTGATACTTACCCCACGTGAGCACCAGTTTTCAAAGAGTCTATCAGCAGAAGACACTGGTGCCACTTCGTCCTCTTTGGAATGATAAATATACAAGGGAACGGAAGGAGTTTGGTCTAGAGCTAGTCCAAGAGTGTTATCATTAACAACTTGAATTGTTCTGGGGTCATACAGGACCTGGTCACCAGTGTACGTCCATGAGAAAAAGTCCTCACCTGTAAACTGAACAAGATTACTGCCAGCGCATTGAGTACCAGCGTATAGAAATGTTGAAATCTTATCTGGTATCATATATTCGTTTATCACGTCTACGATCTGCGAATATTGATGTGAAAGACCAAGTATCCCAGGAGGAATCAATCCGGCAAACGGGCCGCCGTTTACGGCCAAGAGAACATCCGAAATATTTGGCACAACACCTCCAAGCGCTGTGCCCACAATATTCAATTCAGGAGCGTATGAAGATTGCAATTGAGCGGCCCAACCCTATAGGAGAAAGTTAGTTCCTGATAACAGAAAGCTTCCAGTTACGTACCGTAGCTATAGTACCACCGGAGTAGCCCCAAGTTACCATTCTAGCTCTTGGATCTAAACCTGTGATAGAAGCTGATGCTACTGCTGCTCTGAGAGAATCAAGTACCATTCTGCCTTCCAATTGGCCGACAGTGAAAGCGCTTTTTAATCCTTCGTAGTCTGGAACGTTTACGTAATATCCGTTATTGAGCGCTGCTTGAATTAAAACAAAATCAACTGCTGAAGTAAGCTCTTCCAGTCTGGAACTGGTTTCCAGAGCGTAAGATGGTGCACAATTCAGTGCACTTGAATCTTCTTCAATCTGATAGGAAAGTAGTTTGGTGTTGTCAGCATTCTGCGGTACTAAATCATTAGTACAATGGAATACGTACCTAAACGGATGGAAATGAAAAACTCACCTAGGATGGTTGTAACTCCACAGACTGGCTGACCCAGGCCATCTATAGATACAAACATGATTTGGTAAGCGGCCTGGACGCTGTCAGGTGCCATTAAGAAACTCAAACTTCCAGGCATTGGTCGCCATTTCAGAATTGTGCCAGGGCGCTGCCTTTCAAAGCCTACACTGGGAGTATAAAATGGATCTTGATCTGGGGCTGTAGGACTTATCACAGCTCCGTATACCGTCCTAAAAACGAATGAGAAAACAATATACTTGAAAAGAGCATAGACCATAAGGCGAAAATAGTAGATTTTAAATATTACAACTTATCAAATGAATTAGCTCAATACAAGGATTATATACTTTGACTTGTCAAGTCCTGTTCACTACAACACTGATAGTCGGTTTAGGAATCAGATAAACTAAATTTCAAGTACCCCGCATTCCGTCTCTGGTCGGAAAACGCTTTTTCAACCGAGAAGATCTAGGCTATAGATATCTCTGGTTTTTAAGTCACAAGTCATCGTTTTGTTAAATTCGACGGCTTTAAAATTTGCCACCAATAACATCCGTCTGAACATATTTTAGTTGTAACTCCGGCTGTCGTTTCTTGAACTAGTCATCGTATTTGTAGGGTATATTGGTCAAATGGTCATCTGTTATGAATTATAATATAAAGTTTATATGCATGACTAACGGCATTACCAACTTGTCTGGTTTGCACTTTAAAATTATTACTGTATTGGTGATCGAGATTCGGAAGTTCTGGCAATTTTATCTGTTATTTATGCCTTACAAAGGAAGTTAAGTGTGAAGCAGGCACATGGACATATATATTCTTATTAGCTAAATAAGCTTGGAAGGCAAGCATCATCACATGGACAGCCCTGCTTGATAGTTCACAGAATCGAAAATATAAAATGTAATATTCATTATACATAATGTTACATATGGATATACTAAACAGGTCCAATTGGTTTTCCTAATAGATTCAGCAAATCTCCAGCCACAACTGATCCAAAAATTGCTAAATTCTGGATAGTAAGTGCGCCGGTAAATAGTGTTGTTGTAGTAGTACAATGACCTTGAACAGGCTTACCATCAAGTCTATCAATTAACCATGCAAAAGCACCTGCTGCACCTTCAATCATCTCAGTTATATGGTCCGAAACAAGACTCTTCTGGTAATTGATGCTAACTCCGCGCGCACAATAACTGTTGTAGAGTAAGTTGGTCGATGATACTGGGGCCACTTCATCTACGTCTGAATGATAGATATAAAAGGGAGCAGAGGGAGTTTGATCTGGAGCTAACCCAAGTGTGTTTTCATTGACAACTTCAACCGTTCTGGGATCATAGAGAAATTCATCTCCGCCAACTGTCCAGGTAAAAAAATCAACCCCCGCGTATTCAACAATATTACTGAGCAGACATTGAGTATCGGCATGATCGAACTCTGCAAGCTTGTTTGGAAGAACATACTGGCTGAGCACATCCACTATTTGGGGATATTGGTTAGCGACACCGCTAATTCCCGCTGGAACTAACCCAGCAAACAGTCCTCCATTGACAGCCATGAGCACAGCTGTGATATTGGGTACCACGCCTCCAATTGCAGTTCCAAGGATTTTGATTTCAGGCGCATATGAAGGCTGTAGTTGAGAAGCCCTGGCGTGTATGTTAGTAAAAGCAATAATCTCTCTCTTGTGACGTATATAAACTCACCATCCCTAAAATCGTTAGTAAATAGAATCTACAAATTCTAATTTGACGTCAGGAGTTCAGTTATTGGAATGTGGTTTCTTAGCCTTTATGCAATGAAATTAAACGTTAAGATAAGGCGAGATAAATATGATCGGCACTGCATTAGGACTGTAAACCATCATCACCACTGTTTCTCCGTATACTTACTGAAGCTATGCTACCACCAGAATACCCCCATGTTACTATCTTGGCTGCTGGACTTAGGCCAGTAAGCGATTCGGATGATAGTGCTGCTCTAAGAGAATCAAGTACCATTCTACCTGCTAGCTGTCCCACTGTAAACGCGCTTTTCAGACCCTCATAGTCAGGAATGTTCACATAATAGCCTTGATTTAAAGCTGCTTGAATAAGGAGAAAGTCAATCTGGGAAATAAGTCCATCCACTCTGGAGCCGAGCTGAAGAGTATAAGAAGGTGCACAATCCGACGAGCTCGAGTCCTCCTCAATCTGATAAGATAGGAGCTTGGTCTTGTCGGCATTTTGTGGTACTAAATGTTAGAGAGGTATAATCAAGAGATAAGCCAATTCAGTCCTACTCACCTAGAATAGTTGACACTCCACAAACAGGCTGGCCTAAAGCATCAGTAGATCTGAACATTACTTGGTATGCAGCATGGACTTTTTCAGGAATTATCAAGAATCCTAAACTTCCGGGCAAGGGACGGGACTTGAGAATTTTGCCCAGTGGTTCTTTCTCAAATCCTGAAGTTGGAGTATAGAAGGGATCCTGGCTTGGCGGTACTGGAGCCAACGAAGCACCAGATACCGCTCTTATCACCAAAACAACCATGAACAAAAAAACCTTATCTATTAAGACCATTGTAACGAGAATGAGGAAAGAAAAGATGATGATATCTCTTTTCGGATGAACAACCGGCCCTTCCAGCTTAATATATAGGCGTTCCATCCATCACTCATGTTGGAGACACTGATATCATTTTGGGCTTACCCCTCATTTTACACAGGTACACTACGCGGGTGACAATGCAGGCGATAAATGTAGGCTCATGCCAATATACCGAGGGCTTGAGGCAGGGAAATCATCACGACGCAGGGACGATCTATATTTTGATCTTCTTAGTACAGATGACTTACCAAAGCGGAGGAGAACCTGTGTAGAAGAATTCAGGTCAATTGATGTCCTTTTGGCTGTGTTTTTGCCACCACGAGCTGATCTCTTCTATTTCATATGATTATTTTCCATATCTCTTCCGCGCGACCTTCATACTTATCCCGTGACGCCTTATTTTTTTGTTCTACAGTCAAATGATTATCTGACGACCGCCTGGTATGTTCCCTGAACGGGAACATGCGCGATTAGCGCTATCATGCCCCGATTGGGCTTTAAGCGAATATAGAACAATTCGACATCAAATGGGGATAAAAGTAAACGTTATTCCATACCGAATGCCACTATATAACAGGTGATAATGGAATATAAGCTGTTAATTAACAGAATGTCAACACTGTTTTTGGGTTTTCCCCACAATCCCCTCAATTTCTACGACTGAGTAAACCAAAAGCTATGTACTCACACGCCTGCCATATACGCGAACTTTAAAGATGGCCCAGTTTCAATTTTAATTTGAACATAAACCTTCTTTCTACCTCGTTCTACAGTCGGATGGCCCGCTGTGATAATCGCTTGGTTATGGTTAAAAATAGCTTTTTTTCTCTGCTATTAGGTATAGGGTCAATTTGTTTTACGTCTCTGGCATGGCATGGCATGGCGGCGAAGGCGTCTACTGTAAGTAGCACAACCCCTGAACTCTCCTGTTGCCAAGTGAAACTCGGCTATATACCGATTGAGTTTATAAAAAAAGTTTATTATCTTAGATCCATGGGTTGAATTGAGTCCTTCCGATTTGCTTTCCCATTAAACTCAAAATATCATTGGCAATCACACTTCCAAAAATTGATAAATTATCAGTGTCAAAGAATCCACCAAATGGATTGCCGGTAGTTGTACAACCGTTGGTGACTGGTTTGTTGTTAAGCCGATCTTGCAACCAAGCAAAGGCAGCTGCCGCACCTTCAATCATATTTCCAATATGGTCACCCGAAATGTTTTTCTGGTACTCAACAGTGGCCCCACGAGAGCAATAGGTATTATACAATTTATCAACCTCATCAACTGGGGCGATTTCATCGCGTTGGCCATGGTACATGTAAATAGGTACTTTGGGTGTATTGGGTCCCACTCCAAGAGTGTTGTTTTCAAGTAATGGACCAACTCTGTGATCATAAAGAAACTGTTGGCCATTAGTAGTCCAGTCGAAGAAATTTAAACCTGTAAATTCCGCCAAATTAGTACTACTGCACTGTTTCTCTACATCATTGAAGGCGTCGGCATGTTCGGGGCGAATTACTTCGTGAAGTAACTGGGCGACTTGGGGATAAGTGTTTTTAAAACCTAACATGAAAAGAATCATTAGTATAACATTCAAAGCCGATTGAGTATTTATAACACTTACCTGTTATTCCTGCGGGGATGAGTCCGGCTGCATAGCCTCCATTGGCCTTTAACATGACTGCTGTAACGTTACAGCAAACACCACCTGTTTTTCCAAAGTATTAGTAAAGGATACAATTATATCAAGATGATTCTCACTTACCAAACGCAGCACCTTTGATATTCAGTTCTGGGGCGTATGTTGGATGCATTTGAGCAGCCCTAGGTTGGGTTAGCATTGCGAATATTTCTTCTCCATTAACGACATCAGCAATGTAAACAAGAACTTACCAGCCCTATATTAATGTTAGCAACGGAATCATAAAAAAAAGGTCTTAGGATAACTTACAGTTGCAATTGATCCTCCAGAGTAACCCCATAGTACTATATCTGCACTTGGATTTAGACCGGAGAATGAACTCGATGCTAATGCTGCCCTGATAGAATCCAGAACAGCTCTATAGGCCAGTTGGCCAACAGTGAAACCACTATTTAATCCCTATTCCGGTTAGAATCTTATGCTCTCTATATTTCGGATGATGGTAACAACAGTACTTACTTCGTAGTCAGGAACAACCACATAGTAGCCAGCGTTCAACGCTCCCTGGAATATCAAGAAATCCAACTGTGAAATCATACCGTCTGCTCTTGAATGCAACAGAAGGGTGTATGAAGGTGCACAATTAAGGAAACTAGCATCTTCTTCGATCTGGTAGGAAAGAAGTTTGGTGGGATCAGCATTATATGGCACGAGGACAGTAGTTACTGCGCAGGCAGGGTGGCCATTTGCATCTTCCGACCTATACATGATCTGGTAAGCAGATTCTACTTTGACGGGAAAGGCTGCAAGACCAAGACTTCCTGGGCTGTTGCGAGTTTTGAGGATAGTACCTAGAGGTTTGGAAGCGAAACCGGCGGCAGGTTTATAAAAGTCATCTTGATCAGGAGGGATAGGAGTCGCTACAGCACCGTCACCAGCAGGTGCTGCATATATGACTTTGATACAAAATAAAAGAAAGAATATTCTGAAGTGCAGCATTCTGGAGTTAATACAAGGTGAATATGTTAGCTCTCATTTGCATGGCAAGACGAAAGTGAAGGAATCCGCTTTCATTATATAGCTGATGTTTACATGTCTCCGGGAACTTTATTTAAATGATTCTCGCGGGTTTATGCGTGTGTGTTTTACCTTTAAATAACATTTATACTAAGTTGATATTTGTCTTTTCTATAATTGTCATACATAGTATATATTGTCACGTTCTACATTGTCAGCTGTACATTTTCTCTGTTTGCCTGCCTTGTACCTTGTACATCGTTGCCACCAGCTCAGATTCTGTTTTTACGGGAAAACCCCCCGTCGAGGATGACCAAGGGACGCGATTTTACAAGATGATCTGGCACGCATGTATGAAATAAACTACTGGGCACTAACTCATTTTAGGTTTTCGTTATGCAATCAAATCAACGGTAGATCTAGATAAGACGATTAATTAAATATAGAATAAACTTTTGATTCGGGAATAATAGGATCTCATTAGCGGATCTTATCTTACAAGAAGATGTCAATTCAACTATGATTAAGCCTGTCGTCAGCAAATATTAACAACATCTTAGGTACGCATTTAAGCACTACGGGCCGTAACGGAATAAGATGCTGTGAGACGAAAAAGCCAGCAAAACAGAACAAAGGCGCTTGGCCACGCATTTATTTAACTTCTGCCTATCCGCCAAATTAAGAAATTATATGACGTAGCGAGTTGTCTTGTATTTCAGTCCAGCGTCTATTGTTCTCGGCATCTGTCTTTGCCTAGATTTGCTGAGTTGTCTATATGAGCTTCCTTTATATGCATTATTTTAATGGTTGTACAAACTGCATTTGTATTGGTCGTTTTAGGGTTCCCATATTATCTCGAGAGAACTGATTTCCCTGTGACGACGGCCCTGCCCTAAAAATGGAATCCGTCTTCCTTTGTATTATAATAACAAGACAGAGACGTTAACTGATTATGGATATACACCTGTCATCCGTCTCATGAGACGTAAACAACTGCAGTAGCGCAGTGCTAGAAATACTGGCCGAAACGAACATTGGGCCGTGAGCCGTGGGCCGAGCTTGATAACCGAAACTTGAAGCGACTTAAGATGAGGAACAGTGGGAATACTATTAAGCGGGGAAGCTAGTATATCTTGTGTCACGTGTAGGAGCTATCTAGCTAGTCTCTCACCCCTTGTTTACGAATATGGATGAAGATGATAAGGATAACAGATAAACGTTGCGACTCACAACGGTCCTCCGAAACAGACTAGCATGACAGATCTCGCTTTTTTCGGTTTTGTTACAGTCACAAATTATTTTCATATAAGCATAATCCATTCAGTCACTCTGCTTCCTCGGAAGCAAAAAGATGAGAAACAGCAGCGAAAATGCAAGCAGAGTTACTCCGCTCTCTAGGCCAATGGTAGGTTGATGCTTGCTCCTCATTTTCTTCTCTCGCTTCTCCGCCTCTGGCAGGCCGTTGCTTCGTTCGCGATGGAGCCAAAACAGAATGAATAAGAGTGGTGATGCTGGCTCAACTCTCCTCTTTGAGAACGATTTGCTTTTTCTGATGCCGTACGTACTCTGCTTGAGACATCAGCGGTCGGAAAAATTTTGCTTAGCATGCATAAATAACCTCGGTGGGGGTCGCCATTAGGCGGTCCGGATTAATATCATGGGTTCTCATGTAGCAAAATAGAAAAAGACAAGATCCTAAGTAATCAGTCGAATTTTGGAAAACGATAATACCAACTTCATGATCATGGCCAGCCGTACCATTTATTCATGTTGTATTCATCAAAGATCCTAAAGCTTATCTATCTATTAGAGATCTACTGATAGACGGTATTCTTTGCGGGGAATCAATCGTCTCAACATGCACAGGCGGCAGTGAGGCCGCCAGCCACCGCTACCGTTCGGTTCTATAATTGGAAAGAGGATTTTCGGAGATTCCTTCCCAACAGATTCATAATCTACAGATTTACCAACGAGGTCTCGCGCGGGGTATGTGAGTTCCCCGCTTTTGTTTTTTGGTCTGCTATGTAACATGAAGAAGAAGATGAAGAAGGAAAAAAACGCGTTAATATATGTTGAAGTAGAGGGGTATATTGAACAAGTGGGCTCGTATCCCTGTGTAAATTACCATAACTGGGTCTTCAAAGGCTGTCAGTTCTTCTGTAGACTATCTCGATAGCAAATATACCGGTATTCGCTCCTATTATTCGTGTTAGTATTGGTTGAATCGCACTCCGACGTACGCCTCACTGACTAGCGCGTGTATTTCTCTTTTCCTCTCTTTTACTCTCCTGTGACCCCTGTCTCTCGAACGCCCGCGGCCATTCTCTCCAAAAGCTCTACTGCGTCGTCTCATGTTCCGATATCCATATGCACAAGCCGATGCGCCTATAATCCGTTTCAAAAAGTCTGCTGGCTGGCAATACAGCCATCGACTTTCTCTCTCTCTAACATTCTATCTCTATCTCCCTGGGGAGATGCACCTAAATTCCCCATGTCGATAGATTAATCCCTATCAATCAAAGAAGCGGTTTAACTTAAGTTGGAATCGCTTTGACAACTGATATTCAACATCAACATCAATATATGAAATTCATACTAATATACTTCCTCATATACGTTTATACCCCAACCCACATCAACATGCAGCCGACTCTATGCTCGCAGTATGCATATGCACCATGCTCATCCAGATATGGCACTTGTACAACATCAGGATCCAAGCTTCTTCTCTATACAAATTTATGCCAAAATTAAAGCTCAAAAAAAAATTTGCCCACCCCGTGAATTTGTTTTTTTACTATGAAGGTGGGGGAGAAGGAGGGGTAACGAAGGGGGCAAGCAGAGAAAATGAGTGCCGAATTGTGGGGATCATGTTACGCTAGCTAAGGAAAAAAGCGTTCCGAACGGTCATGCAGTATATCCTTTAGAAATTTATAAATAATCCGGATTCTGCTCCGGTTTTTGGTTCTATTTTTTCTTGATTATTATCAGCAAACAGAAATAATGGGTTTCTTCACTAAAGTCCAGAATGCGAGCGTCTCTCAGTCCGTCGTAGGACGTACAAACGCTAAGAAGAGCCATGGTTTGATGGGCATGCTTAAGAACCCTTATGTTTTTATGTGCGCAGCTTTCGCTTCTCTTGGCTGTATCATGTATGGATATGATCAGGGAGTCATGGTATGCGACATATTTTGCGGCTTTGTCGGTTTTTGTGATCAGCAAATGCTGCGATCATGTTTCTTTCATGTCTGTGACTAGGGAAGAAGTCTCAGAAAGGAAGAAGATGATATTCCCCCCATTCAATCTTAAAGTACTAACAATGAATCTAGGGATCTATCCTTGTGATGCAAAATTTCCAAGCCCATTTCCCCAAGCTCACCGATAAGAACTCTTCTAATATCCAAGGTTGGTTGGTCTCATGTCTTGAGTTAGGTGCTTGGTTTGGTGCTTTGTTCTGCGGTTGGTTGTCTGATCGTATTTCTAGAAAGTATGCTATGATGGTTGGTGTTATTATTTTCACTCTTGGTACTGGTTTCCAAGTCGGTGCCCAGAATGAAGGGTATCTTTTCGCTGGTAGAACCATTGGTGGTATTGGTATTGGTATGTTTAGTATGGTTATTCCTCTTTATCAATCTGAAATTGCACCCCCAGAGCTTCGTGGTTCGTTGGTGTCGTTACAACAACAATCAATCACTATTGGTACTTGTATCAGTTTCTGGCTTGATTATGGTTTTCATTTCATTGGTGGTTCTGACTGTAGGCCTAACGGTGTCGATGTCAGTGATGCTGACTGGGACCCTGATCTTTACCGTGGCCAGCATTGTGAAGGTGAAAAGACTGTCTCTTGGAGAGTCCCACTTGCCATTCAAATCATTCCTGCTTGGATTCTTTTCTTTGGTATGTTTTTCTTACCTTTCTCTCCAAGATGGCTCGTTATGAAGGATAGAGATGAGGAAGCCAAGGCATCATTATCTAAGCTTCGTCGTTTACCGGAAGATGATCCTCTTCTTGTTGCTGAGTTCCTTGAAATTAAAAGTACCGTTATGTTTGATCGTGAAGTCAGAGCTGAGAGTGTTACTGAAAATGGTCTCCTTGCTCCTTGGAAAGAACTTTTCAGTCCTAATATCTTCCGTCGTGTTATGATTGGTGTCTGGATCATGATTTTCCAACAGTTTACTGGTATAAATGCTATTCTGTACTATTCCCCTCAGATTTTTGCTACTTTTGGTTTCTCTTCTGTCACTATTGATCTCTTGGCCACCGGCGTAACTGGATGTTTGCAAGTTATCTTCACACTTCCTGCTGTACTCTTACTCGATAAGTTTGGTCGTAGATCGTTTATGATTTGTGGTGCTATTGGCATGTTCATTTGTCATATGATCGTTGCAGGCGTTGAAGGAAGCTTTGAAAACGACTGGGTCAACCATCGAGCTGGAGGATGGATTGCCATTGTATTTATCTGGCTTTTTGCTGTCAATTTTGCATACTCATGGGGTCCTGTTGCATGGGTCTTGACTCAGGAACTTTTCCCCTCATCTTTCCGTTCTCGTGGTGTCAGTATCGTTGCCTCTGTCAACTGGATGTTCAATTTCATTATTGGTCTTACGACCAAGGATATGTTAGGAAGCATGAAGTATGGCACTTACATCTTTTTCGGTGCCTTTTGTTTAATGGGCGCTGGTTTCATGTACTGGTTTGTACCTGAGACTAAAGACAAGACTTTGGAAGAACTTGACATCTACTTCGGTGGTACCGCTGATTCCATTGCTGTTGCTGATAAGGAACGTATGGAACGTATCATGCACGAGCTTGGTATGGACAATTACGACGACACTAATGATCTCAAGGAGAAGGCTAATCAAACTGCCGAAATTGAGAACGTCGACGAGACTAAAGAATAAGTTTCTTGCTTTTTGAAGATTTTGTAGTTCTGCTATTTTGTGTAATTTAAATTAATAATTTCGCCTTTCCAGCATCGTGACGGTCTGTGTGAAGCTCTGGGTAATGGAGAGCACCGGGTGTGGCCGCGGGGGACTCTGCCTCTCGGGCTCAGTTCGGACCTGTTATGGTAACCTCTGTCTGCGAATGCCACTATTATCTAACCTGGTTCCAGACCTCTTATCTTTTTCCCACTTATTGACTACTGTCTAACATCTCCTTTTCTTTTTTATTCCTTCCAACGCTCCTGAGTCAGGATTAGTATTGTTTATTTCGCTACGTACGCATTTACCACGTGACCTTGTATATTGTAGGATATATAAAATAAAATAAAATTATTGGTTGTAGCTTGAGCAACGGGACAGGTCGAGAAAACGGTTAGTAAAAACATAACACAGTGAAGGACTCGCTATACTGTCAGGAGCTGCTTCTACAGGAACGGCAGTAAAGAAGACGCTACTAGCTCGCGAGAACTGGGTTAAAATCTTGCATTTAAAATTGCTATATGAGCTATTTGCAAGATGGCCGCCCATCGATCATCCTTTCGCTTATATGCATACACTGACATGGATACGGTGACGGTGATGACGGCTGTTTCTGGAACAAAGTCGATTATGATATCACAAGCCACCGAAAAGCCCCATTAGTTCAGAAATATTGAGACTATTAGCACCAGAAGTCATAACACTGCCGTTTTCAATCACGGCTTTTGAAAGCTGTCTCTTTTTCTCTTGTAATTCAATAATCTTTTGCTCAACTGTATTCTTGATAATTAATTCATAAACGTCCACGTCTTCTCTTTGTCCTAAACGGTGAACTCTATCAATTGCCTGTTCACCAACCATAGGATTCCACCAAGGATCTAAAAGTATAACTCTACTAGCACATGTCAAATTAAGACCATAGGCACCACATTTTAACGAGCAGAGAAGCACTTGTACCTTTGGATCTTCTTTCAGCGCTTTCAAGGAACCCTCGCGATGTGACTTTGACATGCTACCATCATATCGAACAAAGTTGATATTCGATTCCCTCATTGCTGGCTCAATCAAATCCAACATAGATGTGAATTGGCTAAAGACAATAGTTTTGCGAGCTGGTGTATCGCACACGATCTCTATTAACTTAGTGATTTTTGTTGATTCTGAATTCGTTACTGGTTTAATTTCCAACTTCTTCAAATATGAATCAGCTCCCTTGTCCAGATTCAAGCCACCCAACAAATCAGCCAAGTCGTCAGCGTTCTTACTTCCAGACGTAGCAGCAGAGATAACCGACTGCTTGTCATCAACATCGATTTTACCGTTAGAAAGCCTAATATCATCGCATGCCTGTCTCAATCGTAACAGCACTAACAATGCACCCATATAGTTTCTCGAATCTTCATGAATTGCTCTAATAGCCCTGTGGTATAATGCATTATAATAACTTCTCTCCTTTTCATTAAATTCTAGCTCAACAAGATGCTTCCTTCTTGCAGGTAAATTTATACCCGACTTTCCTAAGACTTGCTTTGTTCTACGAAGCATAACTACTTTAAGAATGGCATGTAGTCGTTTTAAAGCTATTTTCCCCTGTCCAGCTGCAGTTGGTTTAGTAATCTGCTCTTTCCAAACTGCTTCATTGTTCAATGGACCAATCCGTAAGAATTTAAATAGTGCATATAATTCATCCACATTATTCTGAATTGGAGTGCCCGTTAAACACCAGCGAGACTGAGATTGCAGACTGCATGATGCTAAAGATGACTTAGTGTTCGTATTCTTGATTGTGTGTGCTTCATCAACAATGATTCTCCACCATATTTTATCGAACAGTGGACCCTCACTTTGATGCTCAGAGGTAACAACTTGGAAGGTAGTTACAATCACATCGAACGTACCAAACAGACTGGAATCTTTTGCCCTACTAGCGCCATGATGTACTATAACTCGCAGCGAAGGAGACTTGTTTCGAATTTCATCTGCCCATTGCTCAGCCAATGCCAATGGAGCGATTACCAATGTTGTTTTAATGAACTTAGAATCACCTGTGAATTCCTGTCCAGGAGTAAAAGTATTTGTCAGAACCAAGGCAATAGATTGAATAGTCTTACCAAGGCCCATATCATCACATAACAAGCCACCTTTCTGAGCCTGGTCTTTATGTTCACGTTTACGAAGGAATTGCAAGCCTTTAACTTGATGAGGAAGTAGTGTTACCTCAAGTCCTTCGATTTTGCCAGCTTGTGGACTCACTTCTGTGTCCTGGTCCGCTTCATTCAGGTTAAATAATAAATCTTTAAGAGCCTCCGCAGTCTTAGCAGGGTCAATATATGAAAAACTATCTCCTTTCAGAACTGCAGTGTTTGCACTTGAGAACGATGTCGAACTTGTTCCTTTCATGCCCCATTTTGGTGGATCGCGGAAGGCCTGAGCAGAAATTGCGTCGTCGTCGTCATCGCTACCAGGAGGTTTTGTTGGCGAACCGAAAGGCACAGGTTTACTATCTCTTGCCTTGGCAATATCGATGGGACGAGTCCATTGAGAAGACCTTGGAGTTAGTGGTTCCATTAACGAGCCGTTGGACTGAAGGGTGCGAACTGGTGATGAAGACGGTATAGTAAACGAGCCAGTAGCCTTGGAAGAGGATGTGGACGATCCAGAGGAATTAGGCCGAGGAAAAATTCTAGTGCTGGACTGCTTCTGTTGGGCCTTTTGAAGTCGTTCAAAGAAGCCAGAATTTGTAGAATTATCTCGTGTAGGTTGAGGCAACGAGAGAGATGGAACGGAATTGGATAATGTCGATGGTGTCTGCGTTCTATCTGACTTCCCCGCAAAGGGCTGCTTCTCTGTAGGTTGAGGAGCTGAGAGAGAGGGAGCGGTTCTCACGACCGGCGGTACCTGTGTGTTCTGTGATCGTACAGGGAAAGGCTGCTTCTGGGGAGGAAGTCTTGATCCAGGCCAAGGTTTTAATGCAGAAGCTGTGACCTTTGATTTTAAGTCTGATTTAGACCCAGGTTTTGGGCCTGGTTCGTTCTTCTCTGAACTGATTCCTTCGATAGAGAGGGTCTTCATGATCTGAGCGATATCATCATTCTCGGCAGGCGTAGGTTCAGATGGAGTTGCAGTGACTGAAGCAGTAGCTAACCCTGTAGATCGAGATGGAGAAGTAGACGTAGCCGTGGGCGCAGTTATAGATGGAGATGGAGACGGGGACGTAGACGCATCAGACTTCGATCTATTTTTTAAACTTTCGCTTTCTTTTGAAAGCGCAAGACTACCCCAAGACTTGGCACTACCGTTGGATCTAACTGTAGGCGATGGAGATGATGAAAAACTGGCGGGTCCACCATCTCTTTGCTTTCTTTCCTTTGCTGACACAGGCTTTTGTCCCTGTCGGTGATCTTCATTATCAGACTCAGTGATCTTTCTACCCCTCAACTTTCCGGCATCCCCCATAACCTGCTTAATACTGTCATCTTCACTATCACTACTGCTACCACTGCTTCTATCACTATCGGGTTGTGGTTGCATGGACGAAGAAGACCTTAATAGCAACCCTGGAGAAGGAAACGATACCTTTCTTTTAGTTTGCGTATCAGGGATAGGACCAGGTACCTGGTCTGAAGTTCTAGAATCCAATACAGATATTCTAGCCATATCACCTACCTAGAGAGAATATCTGTTGTTTCAAAGCAAGAGTTTATCGAAAAGCGATCTTTAAGTGTCTCGCGGTGGTTTCAATTTTGTGCTATCTTGAGGGTAAGGGGTTTCTGGTTATAGAAATCAACAAACAATATGTGGCACGTTATGCAGGGTGAGTACAATATGACAATTGATGCCGTATACTTCACCGCTATGGTTATAGTGAAGCCATGTAAACAAATCCTAGACGAAGTAAATATATTACTATTATTATTACTAGTAAAGGAAAGCAGGACGGTTTGCTCCAATATTTTTTGCGAACAATAAAGAGCGCGGTATGCACATACGCGTCGCCGGCTCCTCTATATTTGCATAGTCCGTCTGTCAACCGAATAGTGAACCACACCTTGTGCGTTCATAGCAACACATACACCACCAACACCCTCGTAAGTGGATGGACTATATAACATTTTTTTGCGGTAAAAACCTCAATCCGACATTTTACGGGCGCCTAATCTCACATTTACACATTTCTGTCGAGGTAATCATAGATAAGATGTTGACTTCCTTAACAACAAATCTTTCAGGGGTAAAGAGAGATTGAATGAGTGAGAGAACCCTTAGCCTGCTCTTATTGTCCCAACCACAGAGTCTGGATTAATAGGAGGGCAGATTGTGCTGTTATAAGCATATATTAACAGACCGACAATAAACCAGTGGGTCTTCGTATATGCATTTAACGGACTGTTTAAGTCTGGGGTAGGTAGGTAACTAATGGACATCCTGACGACAATTCAATAGTGCACAGCCTATCTATCTATGCCTTGGATTGAGTGCGATGTCGCTATTACAAGACCCGGAGTAAGTACTAGAGATAGCAGGCACGTGGGTCTACCTCTGGTTGCCGGGTGCTGCCCGGACTCGGTTGTGCTCGCAAGCATGGGATGGAGCAGTTGACGAGCCCAGTTCCTCGAGCGAAGCTCGAGCTAGGCAGAGCCCAGCTACCGGAAGCAGCGCGCTCCCACTTTCAGAGGACTAACAAGAGACAGCTATGTGATAAGTCACTTGAGAGCTAGTTATTTACAATCAATTAGGGATGGAGTTGGCGAAAGAGTTATAAAGCCAAGTCATTTGTACATCACGAAAGATGGACCCAGCAAATTGAATTGGGCGGCTTCGACGCTGATATCAATGGCAAGTCCTGGATCACCCCCGATTCCAACTAGTACGCTGGGGTCAAGTGGAGACGTATTTTCAGATGCAAGGTTCGAAGAGAGTAGGAGAGCAAGGGCAGGCAAAAAGTCATCAAAAGAGGATGGTGACGAGCCGAAAAAGACTGTGAGCAGAGTTAGTGTGTATTCATTCGGTAGCAAGAAGACTGCTACTGGGAAGGAGAAGAGGAGAAGACAGAGTGGTAGCAGGAAGGGGGGTGATCATAATATAAATCATAGCATTGGCCCTGGGATGGTCCCTCCTCCTATTGGTTCACGAGATGATTTTAGCAGTGATGATGATGATGATGATGACGACGACGACGACGACGACGACGATGACGAAGATTATGAAGAGGACGATGAGGATGCAGACGATTACGATTATGATTATGATGAATACGGCAATGATGACAATGAGAATATGAAGCATAGAAATGGAAATGACGGTAGTAAAATCTTGTTTGACATTGGAAAGAGGAAACATACAGAAAACGATGATGATGATGATGACGATGATGACGACGACGATGACGACGATGACTTTAATGATACAACCACAACTGCTATTTATCAAAATAATCTATCAGAAGATGATACATTAACGACTGTGTATGAAAATGAATTTAATGTTGATAATAGTGACAGTGACTTGTTGAGCGATTTTGGGATTCGCAGACGCAGTGGGAGTATCACAAGCGGTCACATCAATGGTAATGATAATGGTGATGGAAGTGGCAATACAAGCGGCGTGGGTGGGAATCATCGCCATAGACGCCACAAAGAAAGGGCGGATTCGACCACCAGCGGTGGCTTAAGCAGCTCCGTTCCAATAGCTGGCATACCGTCAAGTATCCTCACAACAGCAATGAGCGAAGAAGACGATAGTAATATCGAAGAAGAATTGAAGAATGCAGCCCGTCAGATAAAACGGAAAAGTTTAGGAGAGGCTATGAACGATGGTATCGGCGACCTTGACTCACTCAATTCGGAAAGTAGACCTCCATCCGTTCATAATCCATCTCCGCAGTTGCAGCCAATACCACCACAACCAAAATCTAGAGTTAGGGCTACAACAGTTAGTTCGTCAACTTTAGCTGGCAGCAACTCTGGTTCAAATCCTCATCATAAAAAGATGATAATGAGACAAAGATCACTAGACATTGGATTGAACACTCTTGCTTCCAGTATAAGCACTAATCGTTTAGGTGTCCAACAACTGCCGCCAAATGCCGGTAGTAGTGTTAGTTCTACTAGTAGAAGAATGAGCAACCCAGCTCCTCCGTTTAGAACGTTGTCATCTCGCACTCTTAGTAATGCTACTGCGGCCAGTACCACGGTAGATTCGAAAGAACCACAACCAGCAACTCATATATCAGGAGTCAGTAGGAGGAATACCGATGCCAGCGTGTCATCAGCAAACTTAGTTCCAGAGATATTCCCTAGTGACGAAGTGTTAGCAAAACAGCAGACTCTATACTTGCAGATATCTAAGTCGGGAAGTAATAGTTCTATCAATGGCAGCTATACTACTGCCACTACCCCTGGTGTTATAGCATCGGCTAAACTTTCCCATCTCATTAGAGCCAAGCAAGCTTCATTTGATAACCCACTTGAACAGTACATTGCTGCCTCAGGTAAAAGTGAACGTAAACCATGCCGACTCAAAATGTACATGCCATCGTGCAATGATCCAAAATCCGCTTGGGAAGTAGTTGTTCGAACGGATGCAAATGTAGCAAGCGCTATTGGATTCGCTTTATACTGCTATCAACAACAGGGACGTCTTCCCGCCCTGACGGAAAATGTGTCTGATGCAAACAAATGGAATCTTCGTATTGTGGAAGATGATGGTGAACCCGATGAAGATTTCCCGGCTTTAGACAGGACGAGGATAATATCTGCGTATTCATTTGACGAATTTGCCCTTGTAGAGGCGACGCCTGAACAATTTCGCGAAAATGAACGAATTACTCCCAACAGTCGTAAACCAACTATTAAAAATTCCAGCTCCGCCTCTGCTGACACCGCCACGATCGCTAAACCTACATCGAGCTCCAAATTACCTCCGGATTCAGCCATTGAAGAAGTTTCTATACGGGTGTTTCAGTTCCCATTCAGTGAGCTGGTATCTCCTCTTTTCTGGGCTGCTACTCTCCCAATCAACACCAAAATCGAACAGCTTTTAGACTCTATTTGCCAAGATAAGGTGCTTGATGTATCCATGTATGTCTTGAAAATAGCTGGCACCCGCACTCTAGCTGTCAATTCTCTAGACTTGTCCTCCTTAGAAGGACGATACAATCTTGAACTTACTCCTAAGCGTACCATCACTGCAGAGAACGGTTACGACATCTCCCAACTATCAGTAATATCTAGGAAGAACTCATCTATATCTTCGTCCGGTACTAGAAGGCGGCTGGTTGGAAATAGCACTTCCTCCACCACCACCAATGTCTACTCTGCCCTTGAATATAGAGGAGCACAAGATATTAAGGCTAACTCGGGCCACAACCGCTTACCGTCTAGCATTCTTCCAGAAGGGTTCCTCAACGGCTCGTCTGCAGGGTATCAGAAATATATGATCTGGAGGCGACAGCCAATGTCTTTTATAAGTCGTCATGAACGAGTCCTAGCCATTGATGGTGAATATGTACATATCATGCCGTCTGAAGACCGGACGTTTTTCGATTCTCCGAAAACATCCTCCTTCCACATCGGACAAATCATCAAGTGCAAACAGTCAAATAAAGTACCCACCAACTTCAAAGTTGTTGTCATGAAAACCAATGGACCAAAACGTTATGATCTGGAAGCTGTGTCTATCGCTGAGTCGGCTGAGATTGTCGCTAAACTGCGAGCTCTTTCACAAAAGTACCGTCAAGCATAGCCGGCTCTCTTGTCCATTAACCACTTTGTTGAGACCTTCCTAAACTTTCTTTAACATCTCATCCCCCTCCTCCGTTATAAAATCAATCTATTTACAAATTTCTTACATGAATTATTATTTACTTAATCCTTTTGGATCTTGGCGAGAATCTCTGCGTCACGGAAAAGCAAAAGATCCTCGTCGCCAACCTTGATACTAGATCCGCCATAAGGAGGAATCAATACACGGTCGCCAACCTGGACGCTGGTTGCGATACGAGTTCCCTCCTTGTCCAAGGCACCAGGACCAACAGAAAGAACATCGGCTTCATTGAGCTTCTCAACGTTCTTTTCGGGAATGAAAATACCAGAGGCAGTCTTGGCTTCAGCCTTGGCTCTTCTAACGAGGACTCTGTCCAAGAGAGGAACAATGTTCTTGAAGGACTTGAGAGTGGTGGACTAATAGGGTGATGTTAGTTCATTGGCCAGTGGGTGTGTGTTGTCCCTCGCTTCGCGACCGGGTATGATTTGATATCTCAGTGAGACCAGCGAAATTCAGCGGACTGCGGGTTGGGCGGAATCATTTCCTCTGTGTCTTCTGTACTACTCACCATTGTTATTTTTGTGTACTTTTATATGTGTTTTAGCGGTACGATTATGGGTCTGATCTAAACTGGGGAAATTTTTCAGATGCTTACAATCTCTTACTTATTTATATGTAGCCGGACGGTCGTGAAGAGAGAACTTTCTGGATATTCTCCAGCACGGCGTTACCGCGACAACTAATGTACGGCTGCATGTATAACCGCTTTAAACCATGAAGTGTCTAATACTACAACCCTTGAGGCCCATTTGAAGCCGAAATATGGCCAGACTGGACTAGGCCAGCAGCTTTTTTCGGGTAGTTCATTCCGGCGAGTGGCTGCCTGGACTCATTATTGCGTCCGTCTCTCAGGATATGTTGTTTCCTATTGAGCGTTGTTGAGGATCGGTTCTGCGCATGAAAATATAGTAATATAGAATCTATATATATAACAAGACAACCCTTATTGTCCCTGCCAGATATCAGACCGTTCGCTGCTCGTGAAGTGTAACCCTAGGTGTCCGGGCAGCGGAGCAACATCTGGGCAGGGCCCAGTTGCCGGAGGCAAAGCGGGGTAGGTGGTTGACTATATGAAGAACACAACAGAAGTGTGATTAACGAAACGAACGTATGAAAGTTACATTGTGGGTTCAAATGCCCTTATTGAGCCATCCCAACATGATGTGTATATGATGCCCTCATCTGCCACACAGATGGAACTGACGACATCCTGGTGTCCAGGGAGCTGAGAGATCCAGGCATTTCGAAGAATGTCGAGGGATGCGCAATTGCCATCTTCATGGCCGACTACTAATGTTCGTCCAGAGGTCGTAAAGCATAGCGACGTAACTATAGAACTTGTCTGGTCGCTGGGAATCAGTGCTATTTGACAGTCGCTGCGCAGATCAAACAATCGAATAGTGCCGTCGTCAGAACTAGTGACAACAGAGTTGCCATCTGGGAAGAACTGCGAACATGTCACGTCGCCAGTATGATCCGAGAACGTTTGCTGACTACGACGTTCGCGAATGTCCCAAATCTTGACCAATTTGTCTACTGAGGTGGATGCAAATATTTTAGGATCAAACGGATGAGCTGCTACGGTATTAATAGCTCCCAGATGATCTCCGAACCCGTATTCAGTGATACGCTCGCTTGTTTCTACGTCCCAGATACCAATGGACATGTCGCCGGACCCAGTGATGACCCTGTCTTCTGATAAAAACGTCAATTGGGAAATGAACCCCCGGTGTCCTTTAAACGTAGACACCGGAATCCGAGGACGAAGTGCAAGCGACGACCGTCTTGAGTCGCCGCCGCCACTGGCAGCGTCTGAGAAGAGGTCATTCTTGTCGTTGTTCACGACATACACGTCACAGGTATTTTCTAAACCACCACATGCAAGCAAACCACCGGAAGGACTGAACCCAACCGTCAAAATGAACGCATTTTCCAAAACCAGTGCATCGCTTTTATTACCAGTCTTTGCATTCCAAATAATAGCAAAATCGTCCTGGGCAATTGACGCCAAATAGTTACCATTCTTCGTCATTCGCATCTGATAGATCTTGCCGTTGTGGCCTTTAAAATTCCCTTTATTCCTGTACTTGAACTTGCCTACCACTGGAGTCGAGGATGCCACTTGCGAGACTACGAGTGTTAGGGGGCTGAACCAGAGCCCGAATATGTTTTTGTTCGCAAAATCCGCGAAAAAACAGATAAACAAGCAAAGTGAGCAAGCGGTCCGGCCAGAGGCCGAATAGGTAGTATTACTTACGGGTGGCATCTTTAACCTTTTGCTTGATATAGATAATCTGATGCCGCAAGGCGTCGCGTTCTGCCCGGATGCTTTCGATCTGTACCTTTCGCCTTTCTATGGTTGACGCTGGCATGTAATTCATACTGTTGGTATAAGGATGGGGACTAGAAGGCTGAACTGTCGAAGTCATCTTTTTCTTTCGCTGACTCTTGGTGTTTGTCGGTTGTTCGTCTGTGGATGTCTTGTGATGCAGAAAAGGGGAAGGAAGAAAAATGAGATTGTTCGGTTGCTGCCGTGCGCTAAGCTGATAACGGGCGATTTGGTGGGCTGGGAGACTGCCATGGTGGGTGTTTTTGGTGATGTTAATGAGGCATGCTAATGAGGCATGTTGCTGATATGAGGCATGAAAATTCGGTGTTCGCGCAATACGTGGCGACACTCCGGCCGCCAGTCAGTATTATACCTATACCAGTTTGGACCCACTGCTGCCCTTTTGCCGCCCGTATTGTTTCAGTCAACTCATTCGTAGATTTGTAAAGTTTTGTTGTCAATATTGACTTGACCTTCTTCGTCTTAGTAGTTAATCGTTTGATGTTAGGGTCGTAACCCCTGAATCTGTGAACTAATCATTCTATACAAACAGTTTATCTATAAAGTAAGCTTTGAAATGCTTAGCATACTTTACTCTTATACTGTTCAGGCCATATAACGAGTGGACGATTGGTATAGCAGTTAATCATAATCCTTCCTGTACCGTCATATATCCATCCATATTGTATACGTAAGTTCGCAGCCGTGCTGTAACTTCCCCTTTACTCTCTCAGATAATAGTAGACAGTTTTTTTTTAACAATCGATGTATTAGCGTATACGATAGGCAACGTCTCGCAAGGAGGAGCTTCAATTAACTTGTCGTGCCCTGAAAAGTCATCAATCATATGTGCTACATCTTCCCAAAACACGACAGGCTTTATAGTGTGTATATATCGAATATAAATATAACCCATATAGTATGCCTTGCTATATTATATCTTATTGTTTTGTATTTATATTTGAGCAGATATGATGGGAATCATATTTGCGGAACATAGAGCTCAAAGTCCGAAAAGATAGAACTGGCATCGGATTCCGATAGGAGCCTTGGCTACTGTGCATGATGATAGGTACTGTATCTTGCATAATTTGCATGTAAGGCGCTATATTTTCAACCAATGTCGTTACTAACTGCAGAGATCGATAGAGACCAAAAAGTGATGGATTCGACAAAGCCAATCAATACGAGTGTGTAGGAATAATAGATTACTTATTGGCTGGAATACTGTTAATCAAAGCTTTTGGAGTTGGGTATTTTTAGAAAAAAAAGAGTTGGACTTGTGCTGGTCGGTTTATGAGAAGTCAAAAAAGTTTGGATTATCATCACTGCTATATAAGTGTCTTCTACCTTTCTTTGATCTTCATATTGAATAGACACAGGGCACCAATTCGATCGGATTGTTCATTTTGCTTTTGATTTCTGGAATTTTGATTTCATAGTGAGGGTATATAAATTTGCTTTTCAACAACCTTCAGTATTATTATTGGTCATTTCAATATGAATTTCCAAGATGGTAGCGATTTGCTAATCCAACATACCTTGTCTCAAAAAGCTGTTTGGTCTTTGAAACCACCTTGTTACTATAACGATGACAGCATTCAGAATGGCTACGGATTCCACGGATGGAAGATTCTTCTTGAAGATGGATCTTTAAGTCCTTGCTTCATTGACGCTTTTGTAATGCTGGCACCAAGTTTTATGCTGGTCCTATGCGGATTCTGGGCCCTCCGCAGTTTACGAATAACAGCCAAAAGGCCCGATCCGTTTGCATTTCATCGACAATGGACATTTCGAATAACGATAGTGAGTATGGGTCTGGGCGGAGCCCAGCCGGCAGAGGGCGAACATCTAGTACTAACAGAGATCAGTCTCTAGTTCTTGTCCAAACTGCTTTGTGGATATCAATTGTTGCTATTTCGCTTCTATCGTTTGGCCCGGTTGATTTGAGGACTGTGTCTTCTTCAGTCATCGCAGTAGCCTCGTTGGTTGCTATTGGTATTCATGTTGAAGAACGTCATAAATATGCTGTTCCGTCTGATGTGCTACTGTTTTACTGGCCAATGACGATGATTGCTACCTGGATTAAAATATTCTCTTTAAACGAACGTGGATTTTTTGAGGACTCGTTTTCGTATGCTCTGCTTTTTCTGTTTGCAGCAATCAATTCGGTTCTAACTTTCATTTGTAAGTCGATTTTGCTTCACCATCTCTCTTTACCCCGCGGCGGCTGGGCTCTGGCCGATCCGCTGTTGGAGATGAAAAAGGGGCGTTTGAGACATATTTGGCTTTGCTAACATCACACAGCTGAATACCTGCTTCCAAAGTTTGTAAAGAAACTTAAACATGGTGTTAATGAGTCTGAATCGGCTCTTGAAGATGAGACTGAAGGAGACTCCGAGTCTGGGCTCCTAGACCACGCCGACATATACTCTAGAATCTCCTTGACCTGGATGAATCCGCTGATTCTTAGTGCTTCACAGGCGAAAATGACTCTCAGCACCCTTCCAGCAATTGATGTTAATTACGATGCCGAATTTAGTAGTACAGTTTTTCAGAAGAATTGGAGTGAGCGCAAGAGTGATAGCGTGTGGTCATTCATATTGGTTCTCATCAAGTCTTTCGGTCATAGTATTGGTGTGTCTGCTATATTCGAACTGGCGTATGATGTTGTCGGATTTGCTTCTCCTTTCTTTGTTAGATACTTGATTCTGTTTGCTGACTCTTATTTAAAAGAAGATACCCTTGTCAAACCCCAGCCATTGTCGATTGGGTTTTATATTGCCCTGGGAATGTTTTCTGTTAATATTTTGAGAACCATTTTTGGAACAAACTTATTCCTGTATTTGCTTCACACTGTCACTTCTTTGAGAGGCTCTCTATACAGTGCAGTTTATAGAAAATCTCTGCTTTTATCGAACAAAGAGCGACAAGGCCGGTCGACTGGAGAAATTGTCAACATCATGGCTGTCGATCTTGTAACAATCATCAGTATTGTGTGGTCAATTACAAACCTATGGGAATCTCCTATTCAGTTTCTGCTCTGTCTCTACAGTTTAAACAAAATTGTTGGCAAAAGCGTCCTTTCTGCCGTTGTTGTACTTGTCGTATTTTTTCCGATCAATTGGTATCTCACGAAATACATTAAGCAAATGCGTAAAAAGCAAATGCAATATAAAGATGAACGAACTCGGTTAACAACAGAGATTTTCACAAATGTCAAAAGTTTAAAGTTGTACGGTTGGGAGGGGCCTCTTCTTGAAAGATTAGATCATGTTAGAAATGGTCTCCAATTGCAGAACCTTAGAGAGATGATTCTATTTTCCTGCGTTGTTGATTTCGTTTGGACCGTGATACCTTACTTCATCTCCTGCTCAACATTCGCTTTCTATGCTTACTTGGAAGATGTGCCCCTCACTGCCGATATTGTTTTCCCTTGTATTACTCTATTCGATATGATGACCTCGCCATTGAACGATATTCCAAGAATGATATCTATGATTGTCGATTCCAGTGTTTCATTCGTACGTGTGAGAGATTTCCTTGTCAGCCAAGAATTACAATCCGATGCTGTTACTAGGCTTCCCTCTGCTACTACTGCTGGCGAAACTTCGATTGAAATGAAAAATGCTTCCTTTTTGTGGGACGAAGACGATCATTCATCTACAATCCTTAATAACATTGATTTTACTGCTGTCAAAGGTGATCTGTTTTGTATTGTTGGCAAGGTAGGTGCTGGTAAAACAAGTTTCCTAAAAGCGTTACTTGGTGATTTATACCGTAAAGAAGGCTCGGTCACCATCAAAGGGTCTATTGCGTATGTTGCACAGGATCCTTGGCTAGTTAATGGCACGGTAAAAGACAATATTCTGTTTGGTTGCAGATATGACCCTGAATTTTATCAGAAAACGATTGAAGCATGTGCTCTTCTCACAGACTTGGAAATTTTACCAGATGGTGATAATACTGAAATTGGCGAACGTGGCGTTAGTCTATCGGGTGGTCAGAAGGCTCGTGTGAGTTTAGCAAGAGCTGTTTACGCTCGTGCTGATGTTTATTTAATGGATGATCCGTTGTCTGCTGTTGATGAACATGTACGAAAGCATATTACTGAAAACGTTATCGCTACTGGTGGCTTATTGGCTACTAAAACAATTATTCTCGCGACGAATGCTATTAGCATTCTTTCAAAGGCGCATAACATCACTTTACTCGAAGATAGATGCGTTCGTGAGCAAAAGACTTTTGCTCAAATAATGTCTGAAAAATCCGGTCTGCTCTATGATTTAATAGAAGAATTCGGAACCAATCACGAAGAACCAGCAATTGGATCGTCGGCCAACAGCAGTGTGACTGAAATCATTCCCGCTGGCAGTGAGTCTTTAACTGCTGCTGATTCCGAAACTATTGCATCGAGTGCTCCTTTGTCTAGAAAAAATAGCGCTTCGACTCTCAGAAGAGCTAGTGTCGCTAGTTACACAAAGAAAAAGAGAATAAAATTACCCAAGGGATTGGCAAGAAAAACACAACAGTCGCGAGAAGATACTCAAACCGGGCGTGTAAAGTGGCATGTTTATCGTCGATATGTAGATGCCTGTGGTTACGTGGCTTTATTCATTTCTTTCTTGTTCATTTTATTAGCTTCCGTTCAGGCATTAGTGGCCAATTTCTGGCTTAAAGCATGGGCTGAGCAGAATGCCAAACTAGGCTCCAATGAAAACGTCAAGTATTGGATTGGCGGATATCTTTTGTTAGGCTTCGCTTCGGCTCTTATTAACACTGGAAGGCGTATTATTGCACGCATTAATTGTGGCTTGAAAGCTTCACAGGCTCTTCATGATAAGATGGCGTATACAGTTATGAGATCGCCTATGTCGTTTTTCGAAACCACCCCTGTTGGACGTATCATCAATAGATTCTCTAGTGATGTCAATGAATTGGACGAAGGTCTGCCAGTTGCCTTCATCGATTTGGTACGCACCATTGTCAAACTCTTTGTATCATTAGGCGTGGTAATTTATGGGGCTCCAGTTGTTCTGTTCATAATGATCCCATTATCTGGATTATACTACTACTATCAATTTTACTACCAGAGTGCATCTAGAGAACTTAAACGGTTGCTGAGTATTTCAAGAAGCCCTATTTTTGCTCATTTCCAAGAAAGTTTGAATGGCATTAGTACCATTCGTGCTTTCGATCAAAGTGAGCGATTTAAACATTTGAATACTCAGAAAATTGACGGCAATATTCGTGCTATCTTTTTATTCAGAAGTGCCAACCGTTGGCTATCATTTAGATTGCAGAGTATTGGTGCCGTTATTGTCCTTGCAACTGCAAGCACTATTGTTGTTGGTTCTTCTCGTAGAGTCTTTAGCCCTGGTCTAATTGGTATTATGATGACTTATACATCGCAAGTAACTGAGTTCTTGAGCTGGATTGTTAAAGCAATTGTTAATTTGGAAACAAGTGTTGTTGGCGTAGAGAGAGTTCTTGAATATTGTGATTTGCCTAACGAAGCAGCTGAAGTAGTTGAAAATGCCAGGCCCCCTGCGTATTGGCCAACTGATGGCCAGGTCTCCTATAAAAACTACTCTACCAGATACCGCACTGGTTTGGACCTAGTGTTGAAAGGAATCAATCTAGATATTAAACCGCGCGAAAAGATTGGTATTGTCGGTAGAACTGGAGCCGGTAAGAGTTCACTTGTGATGTCGCTTTTTAGAATCATTGAACCTGTAGAAGGTAAAATCGAAATTGATGGTCAAGATATCACCCAAATGGGATTGTTGGATTTAAGGTCCAATTTGTCTATTATTCCTCAGGATTCTCAGGTATTTGAGGGTACTCTGAGGCAGAATCTTGATCCAGTTGGCTTGTATTCTGATAACGAATTATGGCGAGTTTTGGAGCTTTCACATCTGAAGGAGCATATTCTAAGTATGGAAGGTGGTTTAGATGCTGCAGTTGCCGAAGGAGGGTCAAATCTCTCATCTGGACAGCGCCAGTTGATGTGTCTTGGTCGTGCTCTCCTTCATAGTTCGAGCGTGCTTGTTCTTGATGAAGCGACTGCCTCCGTTGATGTACAGACTGACAAGGTAGTTCAAGAAACTATCCGCACAGAATTCAAAAACAAAACTATCATTACCATAGCACATCGTATCAATACTATTCTTGACAGTGACAGAATTGCTGTTCTTGAAAAAGGGGTTGTGGCGGAATTTGATACGCCAGAAAATTTATTAAAAAATGAGAATTCTCTCTTTTACTCGTTGTGTAAACAAGGAGGTCTTATAAAGGATGAATCAACTTCAGATTCATCGTAAGATATATGCATTTTAATTTGAATATACATTGTACTTTAGTTATAGCTTCTAGCTTACTGCCGAAAACCCATATTCTGGGAACCCCGTGATATATTAGTTATGTTCGTTGTACTGGTTGAGTTGCAACGCTGATGACATGTATATAAGTAGTAAGGAGCCCTAGGTATTTGTTAATGCGTCATTGCTAGCGTACACTATAGCATAAAGATCTACTACACCGTACCAATATCAGCGACATAGTTAGATACAATAAATGCTAGTAGAAAAAGAACGGGCGCTCGCTTTAAACAGTATTCCTTGATTGGAGAAATTTCAAGACTAAACAAGTGGCAGATCGTACGCCGTAGCAGTCTGATTACAGAAGGACCTTCCAACTCTCTGCTCATAGTCTATAAAGCATTCTGTCTCAGCTTCCATTTGCTGTGACCATATAGAATTACAATGATAAAAGGGAAATTTAGGACAATTAGTAGACTGAAATAATTTATGCGTGGTGAAGAGGATGTATATTTTCATACACTTATCTCTGAGCCCGAATGCATGTTCTTCGTAGGAGTTCCTCAACAGTTGTTATGAACATTTTTTTCGTCACATACAGTAAACTTGGCATTAAAACGATAGCATATATTTTTTAAATGACTATAATATTACATATCTTACTTCGAGACTAAAGCATTAACCGAAGTAACACTGGCACGAATGATAGTTGACCACTTAAGCACTGCTTTAGGATCGCTATCAGTAATAGCTTCAGTTAGACCTGGTAACAGGGCACCAGCGTAACCAGTATTAATACCAGGAGCAAAGACAACATGTTTGAACCACGAACGTCCATTATCAAGGCCATCCTTATAAGTGAAAAGGCGTTCAACCTTGGCCAATTTGATATTAGCCACTTTAATCTTTACCAAGAGAATGAGTTTCTTGTAACTATGATACCAAGCGTAATCTTGTGTAAACTCTTCTTGAAGCTTAGCAGTGTATGCATCATACTTTCTAGCCCTGGCTTTGAATTTATCTACTTCATTACGGAGTTTTTCAAATGCCTTTTTGGCTTCCTTACGGATATGTTTTTTATGATGATGCTTTGGCTTAGTGAGCAGATCTTGATCGGCGGTCGTATCATGATGAGATTCAATACTAACTTTATGGTTAGCTTCTTCTTCATCAAACACTTCCTTAGGGATCTCCGATTCAATCTTTTCCAGATACCCATCGAGCAATTTAGCATACGGTGCAAGTTTGAAGGGAATAAGTTCAGTCTCTGAGAGAGTAAGTGCCAATAAACCCCATGCCTTAACAATGGTACTGTGGTGCTTGAACTCAGGATCCCCGTATGTATCCATCCAATGGAATGAATCATAATTGGAATGATATTGATAAACGGGATCACCCTTACCAGGACCAAATCCAAAATCAATAGAGGGAATGCCTAAATAATCTTGAAATACTGTGTAATCACTACCTGAGCCAAGACTGGAAATGCGGGCCTTATTTTGAGAATACCAAACATCATATAAAGTACCATTGCCGTCTGGAGCAGGGACTTGCTTGGTGATTTCGGTGAAGACTTCATCCAGTAATGGAGAAGCACTGGCACCGAAACTACCGCCACTACATGCAACGTCGACATTAAGATACGCAATAACATGATGATCGAGGTATTTGGCATGGTCTTCACCCCATTCAGTAGAGCCTAACAGGCCGTATTCTTCACCATCCCAAGACGCCAAAATGATTGTTCTTGATGGTTTCCAGCCGATCTTCTTCAACTCACCAAACGCCTTTGCAAGTTCAATCAAAGCTGCAGACCCAGAGTTGGGATCTCCTGCACCACCAGCAATCCAAGCATCCCTATGATTACCAATAACGATAGCTTCCTCGCTGATAATACCTTCAATCTTACCAATGACATTGTAATTAGGACGAATATCATAGTCCTGATCATTATACAAATTCACTTTAAGGGTAGAAGGACCTACTGAGTAGTCATATTCATCAGTCAAATCACCAACCCAGTTCTCACCGAGTTCAGATGCCTTTAAACCTTTGCCATTGAGAGACTTCAAAATAGGCAAAGCATCGACATAACTAATGGGAATACTTGGGATACTAGGAATAGTATTATAAGGATCTACTCGATCAGCACCTGGTTTGCTAGCCCAGCCAGGTGTAGTTGGGTCACCCGGGCCAAGAGATAAGAATTGTACACTGCCTCTTTGGACTGACGAAGGATTACGAGCTGGTCCATTGGGATAGGCTTCGTAACCATTTTTGATTGTTACGCCACCATCATCAGCAGGGTCAGAGTAGATCAAAGCACCGATAGCACCTAGGTCTTGACCAAACTTGACTTTTAATCCACGGAAAATACCTCCATATCTAGCGATTACAATTTTGCCCTTGAAATCAACGCCTTTTGCAATCAAAAGATCATAATCTTCTCTAGTTCCATAATTAACATAAATCACTTCACCAGTGACATTACCGGAAGCAGAATATCCATGGAAAGTAGGCACTCGATCCTTTCTACCAGTAGTAGGGTCTTCTTCCAAGACATCTTCTTCCAAGCTAGCGGTAAACTTTACACTGACACCATCTTCTTCAAGCAATTTCAAAGAATGATCTTTAGGATAGTTGAAGTAGATATCGTACGTCTCCACTTTAGCGGGAATGCCATATTCCTCAAACTTATCCTTTGTCCACTGGACCAGGCCATAATTAGTACCAGCTAAATGGGGTTCCTGGGTATATTTATAATTCCAATCTCTGATAGTCGTTGAATTGACAGACTGGAACAAGGTTCTCTTTACATCAGCATCCGACACCTTAATTGAGTGAAGACGATTCCAATCACGACTAACCGAGGTCCTAGGCAAAAAGATGACATTAAAAACACACAAAAAGAATAACCCGAGAAGAGTATAACAACCAAATCTCAAGCAACTGGATCTTCTCTTGCGAACCTTGATTCCGGTTCTTCCAATAAGAGACTGCGACTCTTCATCAACATTGGCAACAACCATCCTTCTTAGTTCTCTGTTTGCCGATGAAAAATTAGGGGAGAAAAAAGTAGAAACGATCAGATAGGAATAACCGCCACCGATTTATATGTCTTATTCTATCTAGCTGATTGCCGCTGATGTTCCTCATTCTCCCGTGCCTGTCAATCATAGACGGCGCTGATAACGATATCGATAATGATGGATGTTAGGGTTTCGGGGTCCGACCTCCGATCTCCAATTAGGAGTGGGGGGTCGTGCTTCCCGTGCTTAGACCCTGTCTGGACCACTATACGATGCCCTGCATCTTCACGCTTTATGGTTGGACGAGAGCAATTGCTTCCGGCTGCTGGGGTCCGCCCAGGCCCGTAGCTCCGCTTCGCGGAGTGCTAGGAGCTCGTTTGCTTCTAGCACGTAGGGCCGCACACTCCGCGAAGAAGAGCTACGGGTCTGGGCGGATCCCAGCCGCCGGAGTCCTGGAGGGGAAAATCGGGCATGTTGGAAAATAAATAGAATATGAATAAATAGAGAGACATTACTCATGAGAGTTGCAGCTATCATTGTCGGCGGCGGCGGCGGCCTCCTCGCCATTGGCACGGTCTACAGATGTAAAACATACTCCGTGCGTGTCGCACCACGATTTCACTAGTGTAACGTCAATGTCCATTGATAGGTCTGTCTTGAGAAATCTGTGGAACGCATCGATTGGTAACGGTTCGTATAACAGAATTTTGGTCCACCAGGACCGTGCCGACGGCCTAGTCTTAATTTCAGTAGAAATGCGCGTGAACAGCTTTGCTCGAAGATCCTCATCAGATGCACCGAGCGGTAAAGGTTGTGTCTGCGTTCCAGGAGATGATACTGACACAGTGCAAGTACTAGAGTGACAACTAACAAGCAATTCTATCATTGCTTTTCGGCTTCGTCGAGGTTTAAAGCTCCATTTGTTTATTAGTTGACGGAGCTCGTCCGTGGACATAGCTTCGTACTTGGCGGTGTAGTCAGTGACAGATTGCGAGACAAACGGTGTCCCAGGTATAGACTGAGAAGCATCAGAGGCGGTTCCATTGGTATTTGTGGTTCCTACAGTAGCGGAAGTAATCCTGCTATTAGTGCCTACATCATCAGTCGTCATAATATAAGGCACGTAGGAAGACAAGTCATTATCTTCAAGATACCCAGGTGACTGAGGGATCTCATCTACACCGTCAAAATATTTACATTCTTCTTCTTCGTCCACCAATGGTATATTGAAAGAGGGACCAGACAATGCTATAGACTCCATTGCGCCGAAAGTAAATCGGTCTTCGTGGTGACATAACAGAGGCACTGGCGAAGACGATACTACAATGACAGACTGTTCGGCAATCTGAGTTTGGGAGGAATGTCCAGATAATGATGTGTTCTGCAGAATGTTATCCTGTTCGTCCTCTGAGTCGGGGATCTCATAGATTTCAACTGTTTTTTTGTCGTATAGTGTTTCGTTTGAAATTCGTGGAGAGATAGTAGATAAAGATATCGGGAATCTCGATATATTTCTCACATCAGATTCATCACATGATGGGCCAGACTGTTGTTGTGGTTCTGATTCCACTTCTGGCTCTGAACTGTCATAAGTCAACTGAGGATCGGTTTCCATTCCATTTCGCCCGCTGACACTTTGATATACTTCTTCCACATCAGTATCACCGCCGTCAATCATCGGTTCCTCTTCGTCAAATATGTTCTCCTTGTCATCTTCTAGCCTTCCGCTATGCAGCAGTTGAGCGTCCTTTTCTTGAAAATCAGAAGGAATCTTAGAGGCCAGTTCAAATAAACTCAAGTCTGCGGACTTAGGCCGTTTTTTGGATACACTGAAATAGTCAGATAGACAGTATGATCGTTTAGGACCGGGCTGAGAATAGTCGTTAGAGTCATCACTAGATTCGTTTCTCCGAGTCAGAGATACATTAGGAAATATCAAGTTTAATTCCTTAATTTTTTTACAACCTTCTTCCACAGATAGCAGTCGATCTGGTGGAGGTGGTGGTAGTTTGGCCTTGCCAGTATGTTGCTGATTTGCACGAGCTTTTCTTAACTGGCGGAGTTTACCGGGTTTACCAGACAGCAAGGCGGTCATATCGTAGCTTTCTTCAGCGTCAGCCATAGTATCGGACGCTATAGATGAAATACCACCCACAGCAACAGCAGCATCTGGGTCGAGAAATGTGGCAGCAGTGGCGCCTGGGGTTTCATCCTTGGTCAGGTCAACAACTCTTGACTCATCAAACAGGGCCAATATTCTATCGTTGAGAGTAGCAGGACGCTTCTGTTTCGGAGTCTTTTTTCTCTGACCAGCAGGCAGTTTTGTAGCTTTGGCAGCATTCTTAGGAGTACGTGTAGAATTTTTTGTTTTCGATGTGGTAGCAGCAATGCCGCCATCAGTACGAGCACGAGTACGCGTAGCAGCGCCAGCGCCACTACCACTACCATCATCATTCATAGCAACATTGGATAGAGCAGCAGCACTGTAAGCAGGCGCCGAAGTATTTTTATAGATACCGCTACTCGCATCTCCGTGATAGGCAAATCTGGATATAGTTCGTACCAGCTTCAACATAGGAGGAGGTGAGCTTGCATTTAAAGGAGAGCTCGAAACTGGGTCAACTCGGGAGCTGGATACCACCACGACTACGTCGTCCATTTTAGCATTTTCCCGTCTTTACACAGGCATGTCCTAGAAGAGATCTAGAGTTTGTTTACATGTTCCTCCTACAACGCTCAATATATGCTAGTTATGCATGGCATGGCGCCAGTCGTGGTGGTCCTCTGCTCCGCCTCCGGCGGCTGGGCTCCGCCCAGACCCGCAGCTCCGCTTCGCGGAGTGCTAGGACCGTATACGCTACGAGGCGAGGCCACGTATTGTGTGGTCCTGGCACTCAGAGCAACGGGTCCTCGCCTCGCAGCGTATACGGTCCTAGCACTACGCGAAGCGGAGCTACGGGTCTGGGCGGAGCCCAGCCGCCGGAGGCGAACTGTACTGCACCAAAAGACTGGGGTTTATTATAGGTGAGAACATCTTCTAACCGAAAGGAAAAATACATGCTGGCCACCCGCTTTGATCATGGATTACCATAGCAATCTGTACCTCGTCTGACCCCCTCTTCGAGACGAAATACCCAGTCATAATTCGTTACTGATCCTAATTTGGCTTTCATTCTCATGGAAACTTCTGTCCACCGCTTCATCTCATTAATCGTATATTTAATTAATGTTGCCTCTTCTTTTATCATATCTTTGAATGCCTCCCTTAGATGATAGGCGCTGCTACTCATAACTTCCCAGAGTTTGCTTCCTCGTCGTGTTCTTGTTCAGCCATGACCTCGCTGCCGGTGCCAGTGATAGTAGCAGCATCTACTTCATGCCAGTAACTATTGCCTGGCAAATCTTCATTAACTTAGATCTCGGCCTTTTCGAGGCGTCCCTTTTAGATGATTTTCATTATTCGATTCTATCTTTACTAGTTCGCAGGGCCATTTCAAATTCTTTAATTAAAGCCCGGTGACAATGTTGTAACCAAGAGATGTAACTAGAATCACAATTATGCTAGTAGCCTAGATCATGGGCACACGGGATGGACAGCGGTGTGAGGCTCCGGGAGAAAGCTGAAGGGACGCTGAAAATAAGGAAAATGTGTATAACTGTCGAACTCGATTCAAGAAATTCGTGTCTCGGTTCCTGATGAAATAGCACAAAGCCAAGTCTTTCTCGGTCCCCTCTTTGAACTCAGACTTCTTCAGTCTCACCTCCCCCTAGTTGCGCCTCTCTAATCTGGCTGGCAAAACAGAGGAACGATATATAATCTCTTCATTTTAATTTATAGACAAAAGAACTGGACTAAGTTCAGACGGGCGGGCCATGAGCGAGCCGTTTAAACTTCACCAGAAGCGTCAATGACGAGCTTGGCACGAGTAGCACCGGAAGAAGAGCCAAAGGTCTCGATCTTCTTGACAACATCATAGCCCTCGACAACCTCACCGAAGACAACGTGCTTGCCGTCTAACCAGGGGCAAGCAACAGTGGTGATGAAGAATTGCGAGCCGTTGGTGTTGGGGCCGGCATTGGCCATGGACAAGAGACCGGGGCGGGTGTGTTTGACCTGGAAGTTCTCGTCGGCAAACTTGGCGCCGTAGATGGACTTACCACCGGTACCATTGTGGTTGGTGAAATCACCACCCTGGAGCATGAAATCAGGAATCACTCGGTGGAAACCAGACTTGGCGAACCCGAATCCTTCGGAGCCAGTAGCAAGAGCGCGGAAGTTCTTAGCGGTCTTAGGGACAACCTATCGTTGTTAGTGTGTGCTGGGGCCGGGGCCAAGGCGAGGGGTGAGGGCGGTTTCGCCTCCGGCGCTGGGCTCTGCCCAGACCCGTAGCTCCGCTTCGCGGAGTGCTTGGACCACATGGCATTGAGAATGGCTATGTGATCCCAACCCTCTGCGAAGCAGAGCTACGGGTCTGGGCAGAGCCCAGCCGCCAGAGGCGACCTATGCCATCAACATACATCGTCGTAGAGCTTGAAGACAATACGGCCGAGGGGCTTGCCTGGAAAACGAGTTAGTGACCAGTCTGGCAGCGGGACGGATGGCAGCCAGAGCAATTGCTCTATAGTTACTGGCAGAGACTTACCATCAGCAGAAGTATCGAAATAGACGTTCTTGCTCATGTTGAGAGTAGTAGCAGAAAAAAATCGTTTGGCTATGAAACTTGAGGATGTGGTAAAAGATGGACGCAGGGAATTGAGCATCTGTCTTCGTTCGGAAAAAAAAATGTAAGAAAATTTCCTCGAGGCAATGGATCGGTTTTTATATCTTCTCTGTATATGACAAAGTACCTTATGGAATGATGCAGAATGTTAGCTGGTGCGGCAGACTCAGGGCTCTCTTTCTCCTTCTCTGTGCTGTATGCGTGTTAACCAGGGCAGGGGCACAATACGGATGGGTTGCTAAGGGCAACCAACCCGTCCGCCAACCAGACTGAGATTAGACGGACATGGGCATGGGCATGGGCATCATCCCCAGCCAGGGAGCCTCCGGCGGCTGGGCTCTGCCTCCGGCGGCTGGGCTCTGCCCAGACCCGTAGCTCCGCTTCGCGGAGAACACGGCCCCCCACTCCGGCTGCGAGTTGCGTGCGCTGCACTGCTAGGCTTGGGCTTAGGCTTAGGCTCAGGCTTGGGCTTGAGCTTGGGCTTGAGTTTGCCCCTGGGCTTGGCTTGGACTCTCCATCGCTTAGCGGTCTGGGGTACTTCTGGCCTGTGCTTGTGCTTGCGCTCAGGCCGGTCCTTGCGCTCAGGCCGGTCCTTACGCTTGGGCTAGTGCCAGTGCCAGTGCCAGCCAGCGCTTGGCTTGACTTTGGCTCTGCCTGAATATAACCAGACGAAGCGGTAGCAGTAGCACATGGATAGTAAACAGACAGAACCGAGCGAAGCGTGCAACTGATCTGGCCAGCCGCCGGAGGCAGGACAGGTTCGAATAGGAGCGATAGTCATATAAAGCCCATATCATTGAGGGCTCGTCTACAATTGTAACCATTGTGACCGGAGGGAGAACCCAATGTCAATCGTAGGCTTCAGTGTAGGCTGTACAGTTGGGTAGCTGAACCTTGTGATTCAGTAAACCGTATAGAGCTCCTGGCCAAACTCCACTCCGTGGAGTTTCTACGGGTCTGGGCAGAGCCCAGCCGCCGGAGGCTTACCGCCCTTTCCCTGACAGGAGGCCCTGAAATTTTTCACTTTTCTTTTACCGCCAGGGTTGGGGAAGAGCCGACCGCAGTTGACCAGGAAACGGGGTCAGACAAAACCACTCCGTTGACAACGTGACAACGACAGTGGTGTGATTATACGCTCTACGTCCGGCGTGTCCCTTCGCTGTGCCTCCGGCGGCTGGGCTCTGCCCAGACCCGTAGAAACTCCACGGAGTGGAGTTTGGCTTCGAGCGTAGAGCATCAGGCACAGAGTCCTGACTCTTAGTGGCACGTGATGGCTGATTCAAGATGAGAATGTAAGTAGGGTAACAGAAGTCGCTCTACTAGTTACCCTACTTGGAGTTATTATTAGAGCTGTAAGCCATTGTTTATATACAGAGAGTCGATAGAGCCATAATAGTAGGCTCAATGCTGGACGGAGCAGACTAACTTCGCCACAGTACCTGGAATACGAGTACCAATGTAGCATTTGCCAGGGGCTACGTGCCTCCGCGAAGCGGAGGACAACGGGTCTGGGCGGAGCCCAGCCGCCGGAGGCAGCAGGGGATTCGGCAGAGAGTGACGAGTATCGATGGATAGCGAAGCAGGGCTGAATGGATGTTATTTATAGGATGCTGATTTGCAAAATACAATGCATTAAGTTCGTCGGTGTTAGAGCTCGAGCGCTACGGGTCCGGGCAGAGCCCGGCCGCCGGAGAAAGACCGCTCGAACTACCCCTGAATCGAATTATCACGTGATCTTTGAATCTTATTACTTCGTATCGTATTGTATCGTATCGGCTGTGCCAAGGCCGGGTTGATCGCGGTCAGACTACACCTCGCAACGAGCGAAGCGAGCTACGGGTCTGGGCGGAGCCCAGCCGCCGGAGGCAGGAACAGGCCCCAGGCGAGGTCTGAGCGTCAGCCGTTAACGGCTTGGCGAGCAGTAAGGTAGTGCCAGTAGTAGTTTATTCTCACGAGTACTGTTGTATAAGATGGATGATGGCGGACCTGGCGACCAATGAGTTTCCTTCTTCTAAATGCCCAAGTTTCTTGCCATTCTTGAACACCACAAAGCTTGGCACACTGTTGAGTCCAAATGCTGTTAGCAGTGACGGCAGTTTAGTGACGTCGACTTTGAACATCTGGATATTGGCAGTCTCTCGAGCCAGTTCGTCTACCATTGGCCCCATCAATTCACATTCTTCACTAGCAGCAGCATAGTAGTATACAATAGTCAACCCTTCTCGGAAGTTATCCACTTCGAACTCTAGTTCTGCCTTGTTGATGATATTACGAACCATGTCTATAATCCAGCTCTTGATTGTTCTTCCATCAATACAACACTTCTTCTTCTTCCTCTTCTTCTTCTGCCTTATCAATATTTTCATGTTTCGCAGCATCTCCGATCCTGCCGGCCCGATATCGCCGCGTCACGTGATACTAGGCTTTGCCTCCGGCGGCTGGGCTCCGCCCAGACCCGTAGCTCCGCTTCGCGGAGGGCTTGGACCGTAATCATCCTTCCAGCTTGGATCTGTGCATGTCGTTCGCTGTGATCGTTGTAATTGTCGTTGATTCAGCTCAGAATCTTTCACAAGTGCCAAGTATACGGACTTCTCCCCTAATATCATACGTGCCCTAACCCCGTTATACTGGTGAAGTGTCCAAAGTGTTGTTGTCGATAAGCCATGCCGATTGCTGATATCGAACACGAATTCACACTTGAACTCTCATAGCATTAGGGGCGGTTTCAGTTTTTTGTCCGCATATATCGTAATCGTTGTAGGAAACAGTCTAGCGAGCCAGCCAGACAACTGTGCAGTAACAATGGACAACCTTCGAGACACGATTTCCAATATTTCATTGTACGACGTCAAGGCGTACGTTCGTAAAGCACAAAATGGTGAGTGGGACGTTCTCCCCTGCCTCCGCCTGCTGTACTCTGCCCAGACTCGTAGCTTCACTAAACAGAGTGCGTGGACTGTACAGCAGCGCTCTCAATGCTGTAGTGTCAATGCCATGTGCTCCTAGCACTCCGCGAAGCGGAGCTACGGGTCTGGGCAGAGCCCAGCCGCCGGAGGCGCAGAAAGATAACAGACTAACGCAGGAGAACAGTTGTTATGAACTATACCGAGATGGAGGCCAAGGTCCGTGAAGCGACCAACAACGAGCCGTGGGGTGCTAGTAGCACACTGATGCAAGAGATTGCTAATGGAACGAATTCTTAGTAAGTGAACCAGGTCCTCCGAAAGCGAACCAAGGACTAACATACAATAGCTCGCAATTCCATGAGATCATGCCTATGATCTATAAGAGATTCACAGAAAAGTCTGCTGAGGAGTGGAGACAGATATATAAAGCATTGCAACTGTTAGAGTTTTTGGTTAAAAATGGATCAGAGCGAGTGGTTGACTATGCACGCTCACACTCTGCAGTAATCGATATGCTGAAGCATTTCCATTATATCGATCAGAATGGCAAAGATCAGGGTATCAATATTAGGAACAGAGCCAAAGAGCTGACCAACCTTTTGAACGATGTGGAGAAAATCCGCACCGAGAGAAAGAAGGCTCGCTCTAACAAGGCGAAGTATTCCGGTATTGGCAACGATGTTGAAGATGATGAGGGATTTGGTGGCTTTGGCGGCACTGGGAAAAAGTATGGTGGTTTCGGTAGCGATAACATGGAATTTGGAGGCGGCTATAATGCCAATAAGGTGTATGGCGATGGTGGTGGGTTTAATGGCAGCAATTACGATGGGCCAGGATATTCGAGAGGCGATGACGATGATTTTGAAGAGTATGAAGTTGGAGAAGGCTACAATGATAATAGTGGTAGTGAGAGCAGTTCGAGAGGCAAAGCAAAGGCATCGTCTTCATCCGCTGCTACGCGGTCAAAGAAGCCCACTACTGCCGCCGCTGCTGCTGCTCCAGTGGCTGATTTTATTTCTTTTGATGATGACCAACCCCCAGCAACAACTAGAGCTTCTGCCAATGAAGATGACGACGACTTTGACGATTTCCAAAGCGCCACTCCAGTATCGGGCATCACCTCGTCTGCCAAGGCTGCACCCAACAATACTAGCACCACATCTTCTACAACTGCTAACCTGCTGGATCTCTTTTCTCAGCCTGCTGCGTCTACTCCTCAGCTTCAGGGCAGCCAGTTTTCCGGCTTCACTTCTTCACCTGCACCTCATTTCTCCACTACTACGTCCACGCTTGTATCTCCTAGTACTCTTTCAACCACTTCATCCATTGGTAGTGGATTCCCTGGCTTCTCGTCGACGCCAACCACTCCTACTATCAATTCTTCAGTCACCACTACCACTTCTAAGCCTTCTGCTGGGAAATCCAGTGATGCATTTGGCGATTTATGGTCCAGTGCCAGTAAATCCAAGAAGACCCCGTCCAACAAAAGTGGCTCCACCAGTCTAGCAGCTCTTGCGCAAGAAAACGCGCAAAAGAGTATGTGGGGAACTGGTAGCTCGCCTTCGAGCCCGGCACCCAACGCTAGCAGCCAGCTGCCCAACAATAATGGAAACTCGTCATCTGGTCAGATTGATGATCTCCTCTCATTTTAAGAAGCCCCACCACCTGCCCCCTATTTACAATCTATATTCTCCATCTGTTCTTCATTATATATAAATACATCTACATGGACTCTTTTCTCTCTGTTGTTACCTGCCTGTGGCTACTTTGTCTCTCCAGTTACTGAACTTGTGTGAAACGTAATTCTACTTTGGGAGATCTCTCTCTCCCTGATCCTCGCTGGCCATTGCTACTGTACTGGGCACGCAGCCGGAGGCCGAATATAAATATTATGTATTAACTATTCGATACAGTCAAATCATCAACAGCGGATGATAATTCATCAGCTGCGTCATCATCAAGTTCATCCTCGTCCTTATTGAGACCCTTTTCGAAAATCTCTTTGCCTGTGAGTTTGCCTTTTGGTTTAGTGGTATCTTCCTTTTTATCAAGACCGAATTCCGCCCGAAATTTGAGTCGCCACTCTTTGAATGATTCTGGCGTCACTGGGGTTCCCCTGAATTTGGCCTGCTCTTTCTCCTCCTGCTCTAAGATTAATTTTTCTCGCTCTTTTTCTTTTACCTTGATCTTATTCGCAATAACAACTTCCGCTTGGTCTTTTAACAAACTGGCTAGTGTGAATACACTAGGTAATCCAATATTCTCTTCAGCACTTTCCTCCAGTACTTTTCTTAAATCGATCAAGTCTGCGGCACTGAACTCAACACTATCTTCAGCACTAATGTCCCCTGAATCTTCATATTCATCTTCATAATCTTCGTCGTCGTCATCTCCTCTACCCGCTCCCTTCACAAACGATCCATCACTAGTATCAACGTCTAAAATTGGAGCCACTTGAGGATAAGCTTCTGGATATTCCACTTCTAATACAAGATATTTTTTAGGTGTAGAATCTAATGAAATATGAACATTATACTTGTTATCTCTTAGGACTAGCGGTCGAGTTTGTCAGTTAGATCTTCCAGTTGGTTTCAACTGCTTTTTCAACTCACTTTCTAACTCGTCAGGATAGATTGACTTTAACACATCAATTTCCTGAGCTTGTTCTTCCAGATTATCCATTCTGAATGTTCCGGATTGTATAGTCCTTATAATAAATGTATGCGCTACCACTATGACGACCGGTAACCTGTTAGTTAAGCAATATCCCATGAAATTTAGCCGTACACATATTTTTGTGGTCAGGAAACCCAGCTAGGGTTGGATTGCAGTTGGAGCCCTTAACTAACATACAATGACCCCTGAAAATTGTGCCTAACTTTTATTTTTTATGTCCTAATAGCAAAAGGGAACGTAAATCGATGTAATGTTATTAGTATATTATTTCTTCTTGGCAGGAGGATTTTATAAATAAATCATCAACTCTTCAAACCCCCAGTGCTAGACCCCTCCTTCCTGTACTCCCTCCTATTATCTAACGCTTGCTTACCCTGCCTAGTGACCTTACAGTTTCAGGCATCAATTTTTTTTCAAGGCCGGGTAACAAGGCGTACTGTCTAGCCACTTTTATTTATTATATGGATAAACTAATCGACAAAAAATAGTTTGTTCATCAGACAACTTACTCGAGTAATAACGCAACGGTTGGCTGATTTGGCAAACAATGATTCGCCTACAAATAATAATTGTACCGTCAGAATCAGCAAATTCTCCGAATACATTTCGGACGATTGGTTCCGGACCGTTTCCAGGCAGTTCAACTCCAAATACATCGCGAACCAATTCCAGTTTCACTTCATTTGTTAACAGTAATGATGATGATATTTATGCCTTTCTTCAGCTAGCTTCTCCTACTGAATCTTTGAAAGACGTTTGCAATAGTGTAGTAAACAGATTTGGAAAGTTATATCCTGAAGAGGGCCCACTATTAATTGAGCGGCTGCAGGATTCTTCGAGGTTGGATTTAGACCCTGATTATAGGGTCGGTGATGTTTTTGCTGATCGAGATAATCTCTTTGTAGTATTGCAAGAGCCTGTCTCGAAGAAACCCCCTTTATCATTACAAGAAAGTGACGGGAATGCGATATCCAATGCTTCATTGAAACGTCGTGCACCTGCTGATGATAGTATTCTCAGTCGACCTGCTAAGGCGCGTAAGAGAAAGAGTTCTGTCTGGATGACTCCTATCAGTGGTAATGGATCGGTTTCCATATCCAATAGTAAGAGTACTGGTTCACCTCCTCTAAGAAGAAAGATGTCTATTGATTTAATGAATGCTCCAGTTAGACTGCCTTCTGGGCATGTAGAAATACCGGACTCTGATGAAGAGCGTGATCAGAACTCTGAAGCTGTGGTACACAGTAATGTACAGCTGGAGGAATCTGAACTACTATCAAACGGCTCAGTAGCAGCAGCTAAAACACAACAGGTGCCATTTGATGAAAGTCAAGATTATCACGATGCGAATGAGAGTGCCAACCTTAGTCTTCCTCCTCCGTCTAGGGAAGTATATGCTAATGCTGACCCTCTCAAACCGGTTTCACCTAGCAGCCATTTAAATGGTACGAAAAATAATGTCTTGAACTTAGATAATGACAGGGTTCAACTGCTACCTCCTATTCCTGGCCAAGGGTCACCTGGTGTTGGGCAGAAACAGTTGACACAACCAATTTTCAATCCTAGCACTGCTCCAGCGGTTTTAGAAATTCCTTCCAGTCAAGGAGCCGACTCTCAGCCTAATAATGGTACTGGTCCGGTAGTTCGACAAGGAGCTAGAAAGGCAAGTTATACAGAAACCAATCCATTATCCCCCAAGCTGTCAATGAAAGAAAGTGTAACTGAACTTAAAGAATCTGCAGTTACCTCGACCTCTACAGAAAACTCTACAACAACCGGCATTCCTCCCGACTCTAAGAAAGAAAGCACTTCGAGACAAAATACGTTAGAAAAAAGGAAAGCTAAGGAAGAAGCCAAAAAAGCTAGGCAAGAGGCTCTAGAGCTCAAGAAAAAACAAGCAGAGGAAGCTAAAGCAGCCAAAGCGAAGCAAGCGCAAGAGGCTAGAGCTGAAAAGCGAGCAAAAAAGGCTGAAGAAGCTAAAGCTGCCAAACTAAAGCAGGCCGAGGAAGCAAAGCTCGCTCAAGAGCAGGCTCGCCTGAAGGCACTGGAAGAGTTGACAAAACTTGGCGAAGAAAACAGACGAAAGCGAGAAGAGGAAGAAGCTAAGAAGCGGCTGCAGCAGCAAGAACAAGAAACACAGGAAAGGAAGCGACAAGAGAGCGAGAGCCGCCAGGACGCTGATACTATCGTCATCATCGACGATGACGAGATAGAAGAAGATGAAAGTGATGCCAATGATAAAAACGAAGATCAGATTCAAAGCGACTCGTCTGAAGATGGCAAAGTCTTGCCTACAACGCCTGTAAGCAAAAGGGCGCTGGCTGCGCAAAGGCGAAGAGATGCTCAGAAACGTTCTGATGCTAATAGTAAAAGTAAAGAGAAATTTGTAGAGGCGGTGCGAAACTCGGAGGTAAACAGTGTTTCTCAAGTCCCGCCGTCCAAGCAGTTGGCTGGTAATGAGACTGAAAGTTCTGGGCAGTCCCCTAATGTTGAGATAGCTAAGCAGGTAACCAAGAAATCGACCAAAGCGGAAGAGAGAGCTGCCGAAAGGGCTGCTAAGAAAAAGGCAGCAGAAGAGGCCCGAGCAAAACAACAAGCTGAAAAAGAAGAAAAAAAACGGTTAGCTGCTGAACGACGATCTCAAGAGTTACAGCAACGCAAACTCGAAAGAGAAGCCAAAAAACAAAGCGAGAAGTTGGCAGCTGAACAAAAGAAAAAAGATGACGCGGCCAAGGCAAAAGCTGAAAAAGAGAAAGCTAAAGCTGAAGGACCCCAGCAGAAGGCAGAAACTGAAGTTAATAAAGGAGCCAATTCCATTGTTTCAGACTTCGGAAATAAAGCTGAGGAAAATGCTAATGCCACTACTAAAGCTAATGCTAAGGCCAATCCTAAAGCCAATCCTAAAACCAAAGCTGGTTCAGAAGTAGAGGCGGCAGCTGAAAGTCAAGCCAAAGCCGAGCTGGAGGCCAAACATCAATTGGACGCAGCTGCAAAATTAGAAGAAACCCAGGAACATACTAGACGCGAAGCCGAAGCAGCTATCAATGCTGTGAAGCGTAAAGCTGATGCAGAATCTGCCAATAACTATGCTCAGAAGTTATTACGACGAGATGAGTCTGATGCTGAATCATCTAGTGCAGACGAATATTCTGATGCTGAGTCTGATTTATCTGACAGCCCAGCTCCTGCTAAGAGACCAAGAGTTGTTCCTACCCCTTCATCTGCTATAAACGGTTCTATCACTCCCAAATCGCAGAAGGTTCAACCGAGCCCCGTTCCTCAAAATCGTTCCCTCTCACAGCCAGCAGCTATCATGACGTCGAGTCCTCAACCGCTTCCAAGTGCTGTGAGATCTTCTTCTTCTCAACAGTCCTCTGGGCTTACAGGACTCGCTGGTCTGAGCCTTCTGAGTTCGCTAGCTGCCAAAGACATTCCAGATGTTCGTGAGCGAATCAGTGCTTTCGCTGCTTCCACACCAACCAGAAATTCTCCTGCCACAGCGAAAGACGATGGTAACCAGTCAGATTCTGATTCAGACTCTAATTCAGACTCAGATTCTGATTCTGATTCAAATTCCGATTCCGACTCCGACTCCGACTCCGACTCCGACTCTGATTCTGATTCTGATTCTTCTGATAGAAAATCTAAATCTAAAAAGTCTAAAGCCGCCACGGATGAAAGTAGTGTGATTCCCTTGTCTAAGATGGCTGGTACAACATCTAAGCCTCAAAGGAAGAAGAAGAAGAATTCGGGGTTTATGGGTCTACTTCAGGATGCCAAGAATGCTGTTGTAGGAAGGCGTTAGGGAGATATGTATTTTTATTGTTTTTATTCTGTGATTTTATTCATGTGACTATAGGTTGTCTTTTTAGCAATGCATACATTAATGTGATGTAATCTTATATAAGTGAAAAAAATGGGGTGTCGAGATCCTCATAGCGGTTGAGGTTCCCGACTCTGACAGGAAGTTAGTTATTTATACTTTGCATAACGTTCACATTTTGACTTTAGCTTTGAACGCGTCTTCATAACACGTCTTTAGCACATACAGCCACTTCCTAAAACAGATAATTAAAAAACGCGTCAACGGAAGAACGATCGCCAAAAGTTGGCAGATTCTATTTAACTTTGCATATATTCGTGTTTCGTGTTTTACTGTTTGTACTTTTTACACTTAGCTCACCAATACTCACCAATAACTCTCCTGCTACTATCTTGTTATTCAAACATTAGAACAATTATTTTACTCTATACTCAATGGCGTCATCTCCACCACTACCACCAGGAAGTTCATCTCCTCTCTTCTTCAACTCAGTGACTTCCTCTTCACCATCCCGGCAGCGCAATGGAAGAAATGAAGATGAAGATGGAACATTATCGGAAAGAGCAGGAAGATTACGTATCGAAGATATGTCTTCTCCACTTGGTTATCCTTCATCGGAACGAGAGCAACCACTGTATAGTACTGGTGCGAGGTTGGCACGTAGCTCGCAACACTCAGAATTAGATGCCGCCGGTTCGGAATCGTCACATCGTCGGGCTTATACGAGAAGAGGAGATATATTTTCTTCGGACCTGACTCCTTCTAGAAGGACTGTTCTTTCTTCTGACGGTCATGCCCCAAGTGATAATGGCTTGTTTACACTGTCGGCTCACGGTAGTGAGGCGTCAGAAATTGGTAACCCTAATGATCCAGTACGTCTTATCTGGGGTACAAATGTTAGTATCACGGAAACTATGAATTCTTTCAGAACATTCTTACAGTCGTTCAAAAGTAAATACAGAATGATGCATGATAATATTCCAATTGGCCTAGGAGAAGGGGAGGACTTAGTGTATGTTGATATGATGAATCAGATGCGTACGTTAGGATCTGCGAACTTGAATCTCGACACACAGAATTTACTGGCATATCCAGCAACTCATAAACTTTATCACCAACTTATTAGCTATCCTTATGAACTTGTTCCTATTATGGATCAGATTATTAAAGACTGTATGGTCACTCTCGTAACAACTCCTACCAATGGGGGAGCTGTTGATCCTCAAGAGTTACAAGAAGTTGAGACAAGGAATTATAAGGTACGTCCATTTGGTATTACTAATCACAAGGGTATGAGAGACCTTAATCCAGGTGATATTGATAAATTAGTCAGTGTTAAAGGTTTAGTTCTAAGAGCAACTCCAGTTATCCCTGATATGAAAGAGGCTTTTTTTAAATGCAATGTTTGCAATCATACAGTTGTTGTTGAGATCGATCGTGGAACCATTACTGAACCAACAAAATGTCCAAGGCCAGTTTGCGGTCAAACCAATTCTATGCAGATTGTTCACAACCGTTGTTTATTTGCTGATAAACAAGTTATTCGTCTACAAGAAACTCCTGATATTACTCCTGATGGCCAAACTCCTCATTCCATTTCGCTCTGTGTCTATGATGAGTTGGTTGACATTTGTAAAGCTGGTGATAGAGTTGAAGTCACTGGTATTTTCAGATCTGTACCTGTCAGAATGAACCCTAGGCAGCGTACGTTGAAGAGTCTCTTCAAAACATACGTAGATATCCTACATGTCCAAAAGGTTGATAAGAAACGTATGGGAATTGATACGTCGACGAACTTGGAGGCTGAAGTTGCCGAACAGCAACAAGCTGAAGTTGAAGAGACTAGAAAAATTACCGAGGAAGATATTACTAAGATTAAAGAGGTTGCTGCAAGAGAAGATCTATACGATTTACTTTCACGTTCGTTAGCTCCTAGCATTTATGAGCAGGATGATGTTAAAAAAGGAATCTTACTGCAGTTATTCGGCGGTAGTAATAAGACCTTTGAAAAAGGTGGTTCACCAAGATATCGTGGTGATATTAATATCTTACTTTGCGGTGATCCTTCTACATCTAAATCTCAAATTTTACAATATGTTCACAAAATCGCTCCTCGTGGTATTTATACTTCCGGCAAAGGTTCTTCGGCGGTCGGTTTGACTGCGTATGTTACCAGGGATATTGAAACAAAGCAACTTGTTTTGGAAAGTGGCGCATTGGTATTATCTGATGGTGGTATCTGTTGTATTGATGAATTCGATAAAATGTCTGACTCTACGAGATCTGTATTGCATGAAGTTATGGAACAGCAAACAATATCCATTGCCAAGGCGGGTATTATCACTACCTTGAATGCTCGTACCTCTATTCTTGCATCTGCCAATCCAATCGGATCTAAATACGATGTCAAGTTGTCAGTGCCACAAAATATCGATCTTCCGCCATCATTATTATCGCGTTTTGATCTTGTGTACTTGATGATTGATAAGATCGACGCTCAAGCCGATCGCCATTTGGCAAACCATTTGACTAGAATGTATGTGGAAGATGTCCCCGAAAATGGTGCTAGTAGCGAGATTTTGCCTGTCGAATTTTTAACAATGTATATCTCATATGCCAAAAACCTTCATCCGCAGATTCTTCCTGAAGCAAAGGAAGAACTCGTCAAGGCTTACGTCGCAATGAGAAAGTTGGGAGAAGATGCAAGAACTTCTGAAAAACGTATTACAGCTACGACTCGTCAATTAGAAAGTATGATTCGTCTGTCCGAAGCACATGCTAAGATGAGATTATCAGAGTTTGTTACTGCTGATGATGTTTTGGAAGCAGTTAGGTTAATTCGAAGTGCCATTAAAGAATATGCTATGGATCCTATCACTGGTACTATTGATATGGACCTCGTTCAAACCGGTACGTCATCAGCGCAAAGAAGATTGCGAGTCGATCTCAAGGAAAATCTACTTTCCGTCATGGATACAGCTCTTGCTAGGCCGGGCAGTGGGGGTATAATCAGATATGATGAGCTCGTTCGGCTAGTTGCTGATGTTATTCCTGCTCGCGTCGAAAACTTGGAACTTGGAAATGCCCTTCGCTCCCTTGAACAGGAGGGTAAAATTGTTATGACCGGATCGAATGCTAGAAGGACTATCCGTAGAGTCACTGGAGTGATCTAGATAGAGAGGTATATTTAAGGTAATGAACTAATATATATAATACAATATGTGCAGGATTTTTTTCTTTTTGTTACTATTTACAAATGAATCGACTGTCTCCTTAGAGATTGACAAAATTCTAATGCATCGCCAACAAATGATTCAATTTGAGATTTGTCGACTTTTTCTTTGCCTTCGGCTATGTCTAGAACTAGATTCGCTTCTATTCTACGACCTCCAAAACCGCCAGATTCGAGTGACGAAAGTTGAAGGATATACCCCTTAAATGCAAGGTCAATTTGCCTTCTATAACACATTGATTGATAAAGATATGTAACTTCGTCTTCCGAATCAGGTAGTTTAAGCTTTAATTCATTCGGGACGTGAATTCGTTTACCACCTGAAACACTCAGCTGAGCTCGACTAGTGAAAATATTGACACCCTCCTGCTCAGTGTGATCCAAGAATTTAGCACTGGTAGCAGAAAACTTTATATCAGTTTCGAAATCTGGCAATGATAAATATGTATTAGTTTCATGTTCAGCAGACACCAGTCGTAAGGATTCAAAATCACATTCATCAGAATCTTCTTTGAGCTCAAGCCACATTTCGACCGGCGGGAGATTCTGCAGCTTCACAGTATCTTTGACATGGAATGGGGATGGGATGAATTTTATCTGTATCAGCCTCATACTATCGTCGTCTAAAACTCCACGGGAGTCTCCTAGAGGGTTTATGATGTTGTCATCGGCTGACGAGGGGAGGGAATCGCTCAATAATTTGGCACTAGTGAGCAATTTGTTCCATGCAATATCTGAGGGAGTGCTGGTATCGGGTCTGGGACTCGGCTTAGGTGCGGGCGGGGGTTTTGATGGGTCATGATGGGTTTCAAGGTGATATAACGGTAATTCTGAACATCTTTGGAAGATAAATGGTGAATTTGATAAGAATGTTCGTTCCGTAATGGTGGTAGGTTTCAACTGGCCGCTAGCTACAGGCACATCATGGAGTAAATATCCAAATGTAGCAGTGAATGTTAGCTGATTGTTATCATTTGCTGAAATTGGAGAGCCAAGAAGTTGTCCCGAAACGGCTTCTTCTAATGAACTATCTACATGCTCAGGCTTAGGTGTTGTCTTTGCAACTTTTCCACGGGCAATAATGACTTTATTTATATGAGAAGCCATTTCTCGGGTACCCTGAAAGGCAGAGAAATCTTGCTTTGTGCGGACTTTCTTCCATCTTCTCCAATGTCTAGATCGTTCGTTCCAAGACAATGCATCATCATCAATAACGCGAGACATTGATATAGACCTATCTTTAGAATCGGCATAAATATAACTGGATGCTGATCTGGGAAGGAAGCCAGTCGAATATACAATCAATCTTTTTGCGTGGTCAACATGATCTTTCGACTTGGCAGATGCTACTAATGACTTATCAGACTTTTGATATCTTAAATAAGTATCCGATAACCTCTGAATCTGACCCAAAGGAATATCATCAATAGATGCAAACGGTTCAAGACATGAGAAGTCAATATCAACATCATTAATACTCTGTAAAGTCTTATGTAGTGATGCCATAATCCAGTTACAGGTATCGGCAGTAGCACGTATGATAATCTTCTGCTCGTCGCCTACAATGACAATACTAGCACCTGACTTAGTCCAAGAACGAGGCAGCTTGCTGTTTTGGGAGACAATAATGAATAATTCTCTTCTAGTAAGCTGGAAAGTTCTTTCAATGATGACATCTGACGACTCACTAACTGATTCACTGGCCGACACTCTCCATAAAGTCGTAAGAATAGTATTAATAAGCTGGCTTTTATTACCATAAGATCGTAAAGTAGAGTCTGATTTTGAACGAATATATTCGCGTAACTGAGCAACAGCAAAGCTTCGTTTCAAATCAATCACTAACTGATCGAATCTTTTTGGTGATAATGTTGACAGTGATGGCTTCATTCTATCGATGTTCGACAAAGCACTATCCATGGAAACATCTGAAGTGAACACTAAAAGTTGTTTTCTCTGTTCATCAAGATCATCCACTTTGATGTTTCTTGAAAATGTGGGTGAATGAGTAGGTCGTTTATGTTTAGGGATCACTCGGGATGATCTGGCGCCTAGAATAATATATTCTTGAGGAGGAGGGGGTAATTTTCTACCTCTAGATCTGGGAAATGATGGTGTGGCTGTACTGGCATCTTTGCTCAGGGAAATTGGTGGAGTCGGTGGGATTGGCGGAGTTGAACTATCTAGTAAAGAATCTGTGGTTTTGGCCGCATTGACTGTAGACTCATTTGCAGAAAACTCAGGTCTAGACTCGGATGCTATTGGTTCTTCATTTGGCGAAGTAGAATCCCTGCCATTTGGATCGCTAGGACCAGGAGATGGTGGAAACTTTCTTTCATTAGATTCTAAATGAATACCTGAATTCCATCTTCTACCTAGATTTTCATAGGATATTTTAACATTTGAAGGATGCAAAGCTGCATTTCTAGTTATTGAGAAACAAAGCTTTACAGTTCGTCCTCTCAGCTGGAGCATTGCACGAAGATTTAGATAGTAATTTACAGGAGCAAAGAGAGTTAGTGAAGGAGCAGATACTTTGTGGTGAACGAAAAGCTGTACGGCTGCAAAAAATTCACTCCCTAACCCGATTATCAGTGAAAATAATAGTATGCAGGGCACATACGGCTTGCTCAAATTTATATATAAGATATATAGATTGAGGAATATTGAAACAGCGTCTTTCCATAGATTTTTTAAGCATAATATATGAAACGAGGGCGTCCCCAGCCTTCCGTTAAAGCAGATGGAAGGTTGAAACGGCAGAAGCTTCCGAGCGAAAAAGTTTCCAATTGCCAGTATGACGATGAGACTTTAAAGTATATTACACTTTTTAATGCTGAAGTGGTGGAGTTTTTGACGGGTGTTGAAGTTGGCAGTGGTAACAGAGAGACTAGCAGGGTCGGGGATGAACAGGAAGAAGAAAATATAGCAGTTAGTGGCTGTAAGACGATAGAAGTCGCGTCTCTATCTGAGGACGATAACAGTGAAAACGGTGAGGGAAAGCACCACCACCATCAGAAGGAACAACAGAAAATGGAAGAAGACACTGAAGAAGAGGTCAATGAGTTCATGGATAGTGATGCTAGTAACGAGATCCCAGATACTGAGACTATAGAGGACGAGCCGACTGTTGACAGGGAACCGCCCGTGGGCCCTGCAGTAGAACGAGAGTCTCTTGAACCTTCTACATCTGGTGGTTTGTGGTCCGAAGAGGAAAAAGAGAAATTCTTTACCTTCCTAGGCAGAAAATCAAGACATAATATGTCTGCCATTTCCAAAGCCATTGGAACTAAGACCTTAATCGAATGCGAATCATATTACAATTTTCTTACAGAATGCTACAAACAATTGCAAGAAGAAAAGCCGAAACTGGATGTCGGACTGCAAAAGAAAATTTTTATTTCTTACAAAGATATTCCTGCAGCTTATGAAATGAGCGATTCATGGATCGAAACTGAGAATTTGAAAGTAGACACTATTGTAAGGGTTGAGGCTGAAGCTATGCATAGTGGTGACGAAAAAGAAGGCACCTCTGTCAATGGTTCTATGGAGAATATACATGAAGATTTGATTGACATTCCCTCATCTGTACATTTTGCAAACACTTTCTTCTGGAATAGCCCCAAAAACCTGGCTCTGGCATCATCGGATAGTAGTGAGCCATTGGTCAGCCTTAGCCTTTCGGACATTTCAAGAGAAGGCTTCGAGTACCTTGAGTCAGTTTTAAAATATCATATTAAGTCATTAGTTACGGAATGCCTGCGTAATGCTGTAGACTTTTTTCCCGAAATGACTACTAGTACTCGAGTTAGATCGTACGAAGTGTATTTAGCAATGGACCGGCTGTTGTTAGTGGATAAGATGATTGAAGGGCGCTATTCGAAAGAGAGCTTTTGGCAGCAAATATGTGATTCGAATGGCATTGAAATGACAACTTACAGTCGCGCAATTGCTAGAAAAAGTCGCAGTTCTAAGGCCGCAGCTGAAGGAGATAAAAATGATTCTTTAGATTCTTTTGAAATTCGAACACACACCCTAGTTACAGACAATCCCCCTGATCTCCCCAGTCGGCTGAAGTATGATTTTGAAGAATTTGAAGATGAGGAAGTATTATTAGCTCCTAAAGCCGACTATTCTGGCAGTATTGCTGTCATTAGAGAGCACAAAGTGTTGGAAGCTCAGGTGCAGCGTAGCTTGTACGAGGAACTGTTGCAGGACATGGACAATGATGAATCTGATGAACCTTATGAAGATGTAGATGACAGTGACGATGATGCTATCGACAATTATGACTTGCAACTATCCCAAGATAGCGAGAAAGAACTCATGCTCTGGTTGAACAGTTGAACGAAACAGACTTTTGCATACCATTAACATTATTTATTATCTGCATTTATATAATACTTTGCGCTATCTACGCCTTATCGCTTCTGACCCGCTGCTCGAGCGTCGCTCGAGTAGTACGGTATCGCTCGCGAAGAGAGCACAGATGGAGGACCGCGGCCCACCCTACCTATCAGACGGATTCAGTCCAGCCAACCAAAGTCGATGGTAAAACGTTGGTTGGGTCTATCTCTGGTTTCTATGTGGAGCGATTGATAAAGTTTGTTTATCTGGTCTGCACAACAGTGCCGAGACTCGCGGGCTCGCGAGTTTTAAAAGGGAGACAAATAGAGCTTGAAACCTAGCTAAACCATGCGATAGTAATTATAGAAACTCTCATCTAGTGCCAAGGTTTTAATATTTTTCCAGCCACTCTCATTACTCAGCCGCATGGATCTGAAAATGAAACCGAAAAACGGCGATCTAGCTTTATCAACAATCCCTGGGCGAAGTTTAAGTAACAAAGTAAAATACTAATAATCATTCATCTGATTTCTGAGGTTACCATATTATGAAGGATTTGTACCGGTATTGCTGCCGTAAGCTTTGATAAAGCTGGTTCAGTGGGTCTTTTCTTACAGATGCACCGGAGACATGTATGTATTCGGGAGGCTGGTAGGCCTTGCATGTCGGCTGTACATGACGTTGACATTTTATATTTAGTTCATATAAATATTGAGATGGTGGGTGGAGATTTAACAAAGTAATGATTGGACATTAGCCGGCTGTGAAATGAAATTTTAATTACACTCTAACTTTAAATAACTTTGAACATGTGCTCGATCAGAATAGCACTCACGGCAAACAAGGCTGGCTGGTAATCACTAGACTCCAAGCTATGCTAGCATAATTGCATTAATAATATTTCCCCAGCCACAGTATTATAGACCGTTTCTGAACCGTATCCGTGATATTCATATCTGTTACTGTGTCTTATATGTCAAAGTTAATATTAGCTACCGACCAGGAGGTGGCATCGAGCTTATTTTTTCTTATTTCAAATTCCACAACATCATCCTTCATTTATTTTTAGGATTGGATTGTATAAATAACTATTGTCAATATTCGTTCGTTCCCGTATCTGTATTAATGATTTCCTGTATGCAATGTAAAAGTGCGCAGTAGTAGTAATTTGGAGATGATAATATGCTGCTCCTGGTCTATTCACCCGAAGCATGCATGCATTATGCAGGCGCACAGACAGCACTTGGTCTTATCTCTGTAGATCAAGCAGAAAAAAGAAAAAAAGATAATGAGCCTAAAAATAATCTCACTCGCATCTTGTGACGAACCAGTTACTTAGCAGTGGGTCTGTTTTGATTGTAGGTGTGGGACCTCAGATACATAAAATTGGTAACCTCTATTGGACTAGTTTCAGGGAAAAGGTACATAGATCGATCATGTAGAGGCGGAGCAGTAGAAATGGAGTCATGAGCGCAGCACCAGCATGGCAGCCAGCAGCAGTACTATATATAACTAGGATGGGAAGACGTGAAAAAAATCTGATCTATCACATTCTATAAATCACACGATTTTTTTAAGTACCTATTTACAGGGGTTGCTAAAACTATATAAAACCCCTCTGGTCCCACACCCGGTATATCATTTGACTACCTCATTCATTTAAGGCTTGATTCACTGCATTCTAATTCTCAAGTCCTACCATGTTTCCTTCATTAGCATTCGCCATTTCCTTGATTATTTCTTGGTCTATTTCTCCTGTTATTGCCCAAACATACACCACATGCGACCCTCTTACCTCTAATAACTGCCCAGCTGATCCTGCTCTTGGCAAAGCGCTCGCTGTCGATTTCACTCAAGGGTCTTCGAGTAGTTTTTCAGCAATCAATGCTCCTGATCAGATCTCCTACAGCAACCTCGGTGCCGGTTTTACAGTCGCCAAACAGGGCGACAATCCCACCATTGCTGCAAATGATTATATCATGTTCGGTAGAATTGAGGTTGTCTTACAAGCAGCCCCCGGCCAAGGAATGGTTTCCAGTGTAGTGTTACAGAGTGATGACTTGGATGAAATTGACATGGAATGGATTGGCGGTGATAACACTCAATTTCAATCAAACTACTTTTCAAAGGGACAAACTGTTACATTTGATCGAGGGCAATTTCATGGTGTTAATGACCCAGTTGGAACATTTCATAATTACACTGTTGATTGGACTGTTGATCAAACTACATGGTACCTCGATGGTGTGCCTGTACGAGTACTACCTAGCAATTCTCCCGAAGGCTATCCTCAAACCCCTATGAAGTTGCGTATTGGGTCTTGGGCTGGTGGTGATCCTAGCAATCCTCCAGGAACTATTGAATGGGCAGGAGGCGATATTAACTATGCTGCTGGTCCGTTTACCCTTTATGTCAAGTCACTGAATTATATTGATTATTCAACAGGAAGTCAGTACGTTTATGGTGACGAGAGCGGAAGTTGGGAATCAATCAAGGCAATGGACGGTACTGTTAATGGAAACTCTGGAGCTCTCGTACCTTTGGATGCTGCTGCAGTAGCAAGTAAACCATCTTCTAGTTCGCCTTCTGTGCCATCATCTACATCTACTAGTTCATTCTCTACTCCTCCTCCACCACTTTCTAGTAGTACGTCCAGCTCTATTATTCTACCCTCTACTAGTAGTACTTTTCCCACTTCATCAACACCTGCTCCTACTCCTTCAGCTACCACTTCTTCGACTTCTATTCCAACTTCCACTACCAGTTCTATCCCGTCTCCGTCTTCAACTAGTACTTCTACCTCTTCTCCACCACCTAGTACTACCAGTTCTACGACCACTCCACCCCCTACAACTTCTTCAGTTGTCACACCTTCTTCAGTACCACAGCCACCTAGCAGCATTACCACCAGTATTTTCTCTAGTAGTTCCAGTCTACTGCTTTCAACTTCCACTATGCTGACTAGTAGTAGCTCTTCATCTTCTCCACCTTCTCCGCCACCTCCCCCACCTACCCAGCCCCCTAGCAACATCACTACCACTTCATCTAATTTTCCAATCCCACCACCACCTACAACCGTGTTTGCCAATATCAGCACCTTCATCACATCATCAGCTTCAGCATCCACCGCCAATCCCACCGAGGTTGCCCCTGTAACTGGATCTGCAACTACCTTTCATATTCCTTCTCTTCTTTCAATGGCTGTCATTGCTTTATTGACCATCTAATGAGAATTGTATTTATATTCCGAATCTTTTGTATGTTATATTTCATTTGCTCCTTCCTGTTTGTTTAGATATCGTCTGTTTTCTCTCCTATTATTTAGCAGTTTCTATCATATAACTGAAAAATAAATTAATTAGAATATATGGTTCTTACTTTTTTCGTTTCCATGGAGGAATATAAGGAGCTGGAGGGTCAGTGGATTCTTTGGCTTGCTGTGAAGAGGGTTTCGAACTAGCGGCTGCTGAAGTAGGGCTTATAACACTTGAATCAAGTGACATATCTATACTTTTCGCTTTGGCACTTTTTTCAATTTTCCTTGTGGCTAAGCTCGGAGCTATGTTTTTAACTCTCGCAGCGTGTGCCGATTCCTGTTTTGAATCCTTGTTCGGCTTTTCTGGCCCTGCGGCCGACATAGAACCCTTGGAGATTTTCGTCTCTGTTACTGTTTTATATTCCTTCTTATCTTTCTTGTCGGTAATAGAAATCTTTGATAACGCATTTGAAAGATCAAGATCATCATCGATAGTCTTACGACTGGTTTTAGGGCCGGGCTTATTCTTATATTCTAAAGTTTTCCTCAAACCTGAGCCATCATATTTCGATTCTCTATCAGTCGTATTAGCTGTATCGTCAGAAGCGATATTAGCATTCAGCTGCCTTCTCGCTCTAGGGATATATTTAGGAACATCCTCTGGAGGAACGTATCCAGGACGGACCTTGATTGCTTTCCTTACCGAACCATCACTTCTAACAGATCCGCCAATAAATCTACTTCCATCATCAGCTGTATGAATTCCACTAGGTGAAGCCAGCGGACGATCAGACATAACTGGCAACATAGCAAACGGAATGTTAAGTCTCTCAGCATATATTTCAGTAGAATAGTACAAAAAGCCTCTGAATGTGAGGCTTTTCCAAAAAAAAAAACCCCCTGGACGGGTACAAATTACTGACGCTTAATACCTAGTGAATACTGTAAAACGAGTAAAGAAGATTATACTAATCTATATATTCTCAAGTCCTTGAAAATAATGGGAGATAAGAATCTAGGAGGTCAACCCCAACTGCTTGAATGGACTTAGCAGTAGTTCCCTACAATCTTCGTTGCCGTACAATTCTAGAACTGGTGAATATCATCAATTGACGAGAGGCTTTTTTCCTACGGGTCTGGGCTCCGGAGCAAACTTGACTTGTTCGTTATCTTATCCCTATGCATAATCATGCAGGGGGAAACTACATTCAGCAAGTTAGATAAGGGAAAAAGATAAGAAAAACATATTTAACAAGCTCGGATAATTTCTTTGTGATGACTTATTCCATAAACTTAACAAATATATATTTTGCGTGAACATAAAAAATCAATAAGCGCCAATAAAACCTAAAAACAGAAACAAAACATAGAGACATTAAAAAAAACGCGAGTAGTTAATACCCCAAAGAAAAAAAAATACATAAATATAAGGAACCAACATCCATAAAAAAAGAATAAAAGTGACCAGCATCTTCATCCTCTCGGCGTTACTTCAACTTCTTCTCCACACCACAAGCATGAATAATGAAATCTACTACCGACTTTAACAGCAACCGATTTCATCGCCGCCCATTCTCCTTTAGCCGGTATTCGACCACATTTACTTGAAAGGCATCTTGCACCAGTCTTTTTATAGCGTAAGCCACAAGAATTGCACAGTTGTCCTGCACTAGGAGACCAAGACGGCCTCCAACAAGGAGATTGGTCTGAGCCACAAGATATACATCGCCTTCGAAGAGAATTTGTATATTGTTCTAGTGTCATGGTCGGGGTAACAGCGTTATGCTCAGTTGCAGAACTGAATTGTGGAGACTCAGGTGGAGAAGGCAATCGAGCAGTATGAACGTGAGCATGATGAATATGTTGTTCTTCTTCATCATCTGGGCCTCCTATCGTTGGATATGATGGACGAGAATATGGCTTATTTTGATGTAACGAGGAGTAAGAAGGTTTTCTAGAATTTGATTTATGTGGACGGTGATAGGTAGTGGCCGAGGAAGAGGAGGAGGAAGATGATGATGATGAAGCAGAAGGAGTAGTAAACTGCGGAGTGGGATAAGATGATCTATCATGATGAGAAGCTGAAGAAGCATATAACGGTAAGATTGAATTGCTGGATGAAGCTTTTGATAATCCTGCTTTCCCATAGATGGAGGAAGTAGATAGTGCTGTTGATGAGGAATAATTATTGTCCTGAGATGTCGAGACGGAAGATGTGAGTAGTAGATGTGAGGATGATGATGACCACAAAGAGGAGGAGGAGGAGGAAGTGGTAATAGATGAAGAAGAGGACAGAGTTGTGTGAGTTGTAGGTGGTAATTTCTCATGTATCCATGGATATGATAGCTGAGACATTTCTTTTAATTTTAGAGGATGGTTTTTCTTCATCCAAGCGTCTAATTGTGGACGCCATGTTTCTCTCGGAGCCGTATCAGGGTAAAGGAGAGATAGTTTTGGAGTTTTGGGAGTGATGGGAAGAGGATGGTTGGTTTTTTCTGATGGTGAGAGTGGGACAGGGGTGTTGGTCTTTTGCATGGTAGTAGTAGAAGATATCACTAAAGGTGAATCTATTGATAAAGGAGCGTCTATAGGTGATTTTACCATGGACGGCGGAGTCCAATTGTTTGTTTTGGGGTGATATACAGAATCATGATTCAACTGGTTGGAAGTGAGAATGGGTGTAGTAGTGGTGGTGGTAGCAGCAGTAGACACTGAAGTTGATGAAGCTGATGCTGATGCTGATCCTGATGCCGATGCCGATGCTAATGTCGAATCCAGTACTGAACTCCTAGGACTAGTTGAGTTTACGGGTCCATTTCGTAATGACATCATGTCGGAACCTCTTTCTCGCAATAACAGATCGGAAGACCGAGCAGGCAGAACAAGTGAAGAAACCATTTTTGATTGAATATGGAGAGTTAATATTCAGGAGACGAGTGTTGATTAGCAATTGATCAGAATAAATCGAAAGGTAAAAGGTAGAAATTAGAAACAGTGATAGCAATCGTAATAGCAAAATATAACCAGTCGTGTGATGTAGTAACTATAACCAGAGATTGAGGCTCAAGATGTAGTAGTATACGTTTGTCTGTAGTTTGTGTTTGTAGTTCTGTTTGTCGTCTGTCGTCCGTCGTTCTTCGTCGTCGTCGTCGTCGTCTTCGTCGCTGTCGTCGTGTCCGTCGCTGTCGTCGTGTCCGTCGCCTGATCGTTTTAGACAGTGTTGTTACTACTTTCCCTATATATTTCTCTTTCTTGTAGTGGAAACTGGCACTTGCCGTCGTGAGTTTATCGCACAGTGAACAATTTTATTTAAAGAATTAAATTTTTTCTTTGATTTAAAAAGGAGATCGTGAAATTTCAAGTTTCAAAAACTAAAAAGTTCCAGATCAATATCATTCATTCACGTTTAACTAGAGGAAAAGGGCTAGTAGTGCGTGAATCTGTGTGAAATGCATAGTGTGTGTTGTGTAAGTCGGGGCCAGTCAGGGCAGCGCAGCGCAGCTCATGTGGTGGTGGTGGTAGTGGTAGTGGTGGTAGCGGCGGTAGCGGTAAGAGCGGTGGTATCGGTGGTATTGGGATATTCTAGCCGTGCTGAAGTAGTAGCAGTCCCCATCTCTCGTCCCCCTATTCCCTCTCCTTTCCCTTCCCGCTGCCCCCAATTCCCCCCAAATTCCCCCCAAATTCCCCTGCCTTTTACTGCTACTGTTCGTACCCCCATTCCGCTTCCCTACCCTTTCCCCCTCTCCACTATCCGTTACGTCCGCAGTGGCAGGGCATGGCATGCACCCACAACGTGGACCCGGGCAAGGGTTGTCGACTTGAGACTTACGTAACATTAACACGATCCCTTCCCGATCAAGCTATATTTACATTATCAGATAATTTGTTTTGTATGAAAAATAATGCCACGCACGGCAAGAGGGTGGAGTTGTGTGGAATATGAGCGTAAGATTAAGTTGGCTTAAACTAAAGTTTCATGGTTGACCGTGTCAGCGCAGAGAGATTGGGGGTCATCTGGGACTCATTCAATTCTTGCCCAGCGAGTGAGTGTGATTGTTATCTTTCCTTTCTCTGAATGATAAGGTCGGCATTGTACGTTGTACGTTGCACATAAGATAGCGACGCGGCAGCAGCAGTATTAGAAGCACTGTATTAGCAGTAGCGTAGCGTAGTAAGAGCAGTATAAGCGATAGCAGTAGCAGTAGCGATAGCAGTGCAGTAGCAGTAGCAGTAGCAGTAGCAGTAGCGATAGCGATAGCGATAGTCGCATTAGCAGTAGTAGCGATAGCAGTAGTAGCGATAGCACAGCGGTAACGGCCGCCGTACAGGGTCCGCAGCCAGGGTCCAGGGTCCAGGGTCCTACCGGCGGCTACGCCAAACACGTGCCTTTCGAATCGTACAATTCCTAGTGTGATGAGCGTAGACAGATGAATTGATCTATCTAAACGGTCCCAGCCCTCCGCGAAGCGGAGCTACGGGTCTGGGCGGAGCCCAGCCGCCGGAGGCAGAGCCAGACACTCGTTCCGTTCCCGTTGAAAGAATCGCATTTTAATGCGTAAATCATGCAATACATATTTCCATATCAGTTTGCATTCTTCGCTCCTATGCGCCCTCCGCTACCGCTGCCGCTATCGCTCTACTATCACCTTACCATCTAACGCCGCCAACACACCACCAAACTCTATTACTATCTCTTCATAACGTCATGCGTACACATTCCCAGCTATCGGACACCGTGCCAGCCGTGCTGTCGCCTCCGGCGGCTGGGCTCTGCCCAGACCCGTAGCTCCGCTTCGCGGAGGGCTGGGACCACATACCCAGCAAATGCAGGGCGATAGATATATGCGAGATAAAGATAACATCACACAGCTAACTGGATGCAGGACAAGTGTTCCCCTGAATATAATGAATAAAATATCAGCCACCATATTACTGTGCACCTAATATACAGCTTGTACATAGACTGACTACTCTGCCTCCGGCGGCCGGGCTCTGCCCGGACCCGTTGTTCCGCGTTCAGCCAGCCCAACGGTCCAAGCCCTCGAGCGAAGCTCGAGCTACGGGTCTGGGCGGAGCCCAGCCGCCGGAGGCGGAATCGATACCGTGGAGCGTAAGAGAAGACGGGTGGGTATTTCATATAAGAACAACGAACCCTATTGCCATCAAAGTGACAAATCCTGGGAGCCCAAGAAGACTTGAAGCGCGTGAAGTATTCTGTGCTGGAGATTCAGGTGATGTGTTCTCAGCAACAGGGCCGGGATAGCCACCAGGTGAAGTCGCAGCAGGACCTGCCGAGGCAGGGACTACAGCAGCAGGGGCTACAACAGGAGGTGAAGCAGCAGGTCCAGCTGTTTCACCAGATGCTGATGCAGTGGTGGTGATGACAGGACAGGGAACGGTCACGATAACGTTCTCTGTTAGTGTACTGAAGAAAGTTGTCCCCTCGGAAGTAGAACAGGGGACTGTGATGGTGGTGACAGTGGTCATTGTAGTAAAGGATTCTTCCGCAACGGCAGCAGCAGCAGCGGCAACAGCAATAGCAGGTATACCGGTAGCCTTTTCGTTGCAAGGAATGATCTTTGTAACTTCCTCTGTAACTGTAGTGAAGAAAACAGTTCCTGCAGAGGTAGAACAAGGAATGGTAACAGTATTAAGACTGGTGACTGTGGTGAAAATTGTAGTATCATCAGCAACAGTTACAGCTGTACAAGTGGCTGCTTCCGAGACAGGAGAAATCGACGTTCCGTACACAGAGTTAACTCTATAAATGGCAGCATTCAATCCACCATCTTGGCATTCGGTATCCAATTGACTAAGAATTCGCTTTCCGTAAATGACCAATAGCTGAATCCCTGAAATTGTGGTGGTAGTCAAGCCAACACTAACAATAGAATCATGGAATTGGTTAAAATAATCAATAGCTTCAGCGATCTGTTCAACGAGCTTGACAGCAGAACTACCAACAAAATCAATATCCGAAGTAGTAGCTCTCTTTACCAAGTTAGTAGAAAAATATGATACTAAATCAGCAAAAGCTTTGCTGATGGCACTTTCGAGATTGACAAAAGCAGTTTGGACTCCAGGGGCATTGTTAGGGAGGATTTCCAAAGCATCTAAGAGAGCAGCGTTGGCAGCAACCATATTAGCCAAGTCAGTATTAATAGTATCTGCGGTTACTGCCCCACTAGAGCCAGATGCCGACGCTGTTATAACTAAAGAAGACATATAAGAAGCAGGTGTGGAAGGTGGTGCTAAACTGATACCATACGAACCAACACTTCCAGAATTGAATGTAGTGAGAAGAGCCGAAGTCGAAGAACCAGGGTCGGATAAGGTAGGACTGGAGGAAGGAGTAATAGTAGTAAAACAACTAGCAGGAAGAGCAGCAGCAGAAACAGATGGAATAGCAGCACTAAAGGCAGATAAAGCTGTAGAGAGACCCGCTTCAATGGACTGGAAGGCTGGAGCAATATTTTGGATCGTAGAGCAGTTGAAACTGCTGTAAGCGGTTTCCACAAGGTCAGCAAGACTTGAAAAAAGTTGCCTCAATGCATTTTGGGTGCTGGGTCCAGCTCCGACAGCTTCAAGATCAGGGGCCTTGATGCTTAGACGTGCTAAAAGTCTAATGAATGCAGGAGTAACTAAATTAGCAGACATGATGATCTGTTCAACCTCACAATCATCAGGATTGTTAAGTTTTTTGGCAGCAGTCACAGCATTGTCGAGATCGATCTGAACATTGCCTTCATTTTCCTCAATAAACGATACACCATTAATACCTTGAGATTTATTAAATGCATTGACAGCATCATCAGCAGCAGAAGAATCATATTGAAGGAGAGCAAAGGCAATAACAAGATCCCCGACGGCACCCGTAGGAGAACCACAAGAAGTTACAACAGAACTAGATGAACTAGAAGGTGATATACCGGAGGAAGGAGTGCTATATGAAGGTGGTGGTGGTGCATTAGAGACGGGAGAACTGGATGAAGCGGAAACGATATACGAAGTGGGAGCAGAGGAGCTCGGTGAAGGTGGTGCAATAAAAGAAGATGGAGCGCTGGATGAGGCAGGCGCAGTAGATGAAGAGGGAGCACCGGAAGTAGTAGAGACACTAGATGAAGCGAGAGCACTTGACGGAGCGGCTGCGGAACTAAGAGGTACAGAAGAGGAACCAGAAGGAGGTGAACTCGTAGTCGAAGTAGTGGAAGTCGCAGAAACCGCAGAAGAAGTTGGTGCCGTACTTGAGGGTGTAGTTGAAGTAGTTGAAGTTGTTGATGTCGTACTAGGCGTTGTCGATGTACTAGAAGTCGTCGATGTCGTAGATGTTGTTGATGTCGTCGATGTCGTTGAAACCGTTGAAGTCGTAGTAGACGTTGTTGATGTCGTCGAAGTCGTACTAGTAGTCGTCGATGTCGTTGAGGTCGTTGAAGTCGTTGAAGTCGTAGTAGGCGTCGTCGAAGTCGTAGAAGTGGTAGTAGGTGTGGTCGATGTCGTCGATGTCGTTGAAGTCGTTGAAGTCGTCGATGTCGTTGAAGTCGTAGTAGGCGTCGTCGAAGTTGCCGAAGTCGTACTGGAGGTCGTAGAAGTCGTAGTAGGTGTCGATGTCGTCGTCGAAGTTGTCGAAGTCGTACTGGAGGTCGTCGAAGTCGTGGAAGTCGTAGTAGGTGTGGTCGAAATCGTACTCGAAGAAGTAGAACTAGTCGTAGAAGTCGTAGTCACAGGACAGGTAGTACTAGCAGGCGTTGGAGTAACGGCGAGATCAACGTTATAAGTGAATGCTGCCTGAGCGAAAGCACTATTGATACCACTGAAGATACTTACATCAGCTGGAAGAACATTACAGTCAAAGTGATATGATTGAGCTTGTAATACAACCGACAACCCCTGTGTATCCACAATGCCGTCTGGAATAAGTTCAGCATATAAATTGCCTACGAGACCACTAGAAAATAGGTCATACTTGCTGCTGACGCCGTTGAGAATACCTGTGAGTGGAACACCAAAACTAAGGCCATTAATGAAGTTCTGACTATCACATATATTAATAGGAGAAGGAAGGGCACTAGCAGCAGCAGTGGCTGCACTGAACATGGAGTCCAAGAGTCCAAAACCGCTTTGAATAAGGAGAGCCCGACTAGTGTCATCAGCATCAGTGAAAGAAACTACTAAAGTACTTAGGCCAACCGCTTGTACTGAAATAGAGCTGAGTTTACTCATCAAAACTACAGCGGAAGGACTAGGCGCACACGCTGGGCCACTGATAGGGCGGGCATTGGCCATGCCAATGATGCCAATGACCCAAGCAATAGAACGGACCAAGCTATTCTGCATTAACATCAAAAGAAATACACCTGGTAGTGAGAATTTGTACTGGAGATTTAACGAGCAAATTCAAAATTAGGTGCCAAGTACACGCATATATATCTATATGGCACTCTCAATAAGTAGATTCATTGACAATCGGATTAAGCACGAATACTCCTTAACATACCAGATAAATGCAAAATACTATTGCATTGATTACCCCCTCTTCTTAATTTTGATGGTTAATCCGATCGCCGATGTGACACTTGGCGCTACCGCTTCTTCGGACGGCGAAAAGATCGCTGCGACACCGATGAAGCCCAAACTTGACATGGATCTAACTGGTTGCGATCATGACAGTACCGCTTGTATTTGTTTGATGCCCAGTTCAGAGTTTTTTAATACAACATGGCTAAATGAGAAGGAAGTCCTAGGAAGGAGAGCGAGTCGAAAGTAGTTAGCGTACTAAAACCCGTTAAACATGAAGGGGTAAATATGTGAGATCGAGATACGGACAGAACATCTGAGCTAGTATATGGCATGGTAATTGAATAGACCACTACATGGTATTTTGTTGTTGTTGTTATTGTTCTTTCGAAAGTCACTCCACTCGCCATCCTCGGTATGTTTATTTTTCCGGTGCATGCATACCGTTGCAGCAGCCTTGCCTGTCCCTGCATAACAAACACTGTAGAACTTACGCGACCCGATCAAAACATATAATAGCCAAAAAAAAGCTAACAGAACGCCAGTTAAAGGAATTACGGTTATTACGACGGCTAATCCAGTCAGTTAGCGCTCAGCGAGCTCCCCCATGTTGGTGCCACCCTTCTGGCGCCTCCGGCGGCTGGGCTCCGCCCAGACCCGTGGCTCCGCTTTGCGGAGGGCTTGGATTGTGTACTGGGGACAACTTGAACCCAGTAAGGGAGGTAGCTACATGTCGGGACAGAACACAATAGCTACCATCCATGCTCTCCGCGAAGCGGAGCAACAGGTCTGGGCGGAGCCCAGCCGCCGGAGGCAGACTCTGAGAGATCACTCCCCTGCCAAACGAAGGTGCCGATTAACGATCAATCCTCAGACGAAGAGAGTGAATAGTGAATAGCGAATAGCGCCTGTCAACTCGCCAGATGTAAACACAACCAGGGTTTGGGTATAAATATGAACGAGGAAATCAGAAATCCCCCCTGGTTTCACCTCCTTCCATCTCCTCCTCCATCGCCATGTCTACTAGAAAGCATCTAATTGGATTGAAAGTTCTTCAGCTGTCCAAGCCTGTTCTCAATAAAAACGAGCTTTCCAATCCGAATGCAATCTCTCATCCAGCCCTACTGCCAAACCCACCGCCCTCTTATTCTCCTCCGTCTACTCTGGTACAACTGCCGTCTTCGTTTGATGTCTACGTTGGTGAAAAGTTCTCGTGCCTCTTTTCTGTCTACTCAGAATCCACCCAAACAATTCATGTTAACCTCCGCGTGTTTATTGTTACGCCGGCCCAACAAGAAATCACCTTAGTCCACCCAGACCAACTGGATGTTTCAGAATTCACACTGGAGCCTGGCAAATCAACCCAATTCACCGTCCACTACGAGCCAAAAGAGTCTGGCCAGCATAATCTAACGTCTGCCATTTCATATCGATTTGAGACGCCAACCGGAGAATCTTCTCCCGACTCCTCTCCTAACAAATCAGCTCATGAGTCTCCTAGTGAATCCCCTTCTAATGAATCTCACCCTGACAACCCCTCGAAACCCATCGGTAATACCCCTCTTCCTCCAAGTATCTCCAATCCAATTGTTAAATTCTATAAACGAAACGAATTTATTGCCTCTCAGGCCCTTGACGTGCGAGGCAAAGTCACCTTTATCAATGGGAACGAAACAGCCTATACTTTTCAAGCCGAGATTGAAAATGTATCCCACAGTACTCTTGTTCTAGAAACAATCGATTTGCTACCTGGTACTGGCTGGATCGCCAAACCGTCTCCCAACAACCCCGACACCCCTCTACTGCCAAAAGACGTCTGGCAGATCGCTTACATCGTCACTACTGACCCTGAAGCCACAAACGTATCGTCAGCGCGGCCAGAAAAATTCATGCTTGGCTGGCGCCGTGAACCTCTAGGCGAACGAGGATGGTTGGCGCTTTGAGGTCCTCCTCACTTTCATTCATCTAGAACCGTAGCTCTCTTTGCTCGTGCTGGGATCGCTAGTTGCATTAGAAGTGGCTTATTCTTTTCATAATCTACATAACTATATAACACCAACATTTTGACATTCTTCAATCTCTAATAAGGATGGTATCCTCCCCGTCCTCTTCCTCTGAACCCTCCTCTATATCCTCCTCTAAACCCTCTTCCTCGTCCTCTGCCTCTGCCCCTCGCTGACATTCCAGGAATATTCGTTCGTTTTGGAATCACCTTCAATCCACGTCCTCGGAAAATAGATTCGTTAAGCAAAAGCGCTTGTGACACTAGTGACGGTTCGGCAAACTCCACATATGCGTATCCTTTTGGCTGCCCTGTAAATTTATCCATTAGAATAGTTACTCGGTTAATTGTTCCGCACGATTGGAAATGCTGTTGCAGCTCTTCAGGAGTCGATCCAAAGTCAACGTTTCCAACATACACACTTCGTGAATCCACGTCGGCTTTATCTTCGCTGTGTTCTGCTCCTTCTTTTTGTAATTCTGATTGCATGGCCTGCAACCTCTCTGCCTCTGCTTCTAATTCCCTCAACCTCGATTTCATGGCATCGACATTCTGCCCTTCTCCTCCTCCTTGTGCAGTAGTGCTCACGCCATTGTTATTTTGGTCATGATGAGTTTGTGGTCGTTCCTGCTCATTCAGGTGGTTGTCTTGAACAGTTTGTTCTGATGGTTGTTGTTGTCCTTGCTCAGACATATTTTTCTGTGTATTATATAGGGATCAATAATGCGATATATCTGTCCTCTACCGATAGTCTGCACCTGTTCCTTCTTTTGTATTATACAGGTTCTCAATTGAACTTTGACAGGGCCCGATGCTTATGTTTCTTCAGTACTAATAGTGCATTCCAAATCTCACGCTGAATATTTTCTATGAACAGTACACGCGGCTCACACGGCTCATGCACCTTGTCCCCTGGTTTTGCCTCTGACGGCCAGGGTCTGCCTCCGGCGGCTGGGCTCTGCCCAGACCCGTTGCTCGCTTCGCTCGTTGCTGGGACCGTATATGGATATGAGGAAGAAGAGGCTATACGGTCCCAGCAACGAGCGAAGCGAGCAACGGGTCTGGGCGGAGCCCAGCCGCCGG